>CAKJTC030000215.1:45000-72500 GCA_917499265.3 Mimumesa dahlbomi | reverse complement strand
TCGAAGACAAGGTTCCAAAGGCTTGGGCCGAGGATGGAACCTTGAGGACAACCTTTAGTCACAGTTTTTTCGATTTCTGCATGCCTGGCTATGATTTTAACGGTCCTTTGATCTAAATAACTCGCGATTAATCTGTGAAGGTTTCCGGGACAGTTTCTCTCTCTGAGGCGGAACAGGATTTCTGGCCACCAAACATTGTCAAACGCACCTTGTATGTCAAAGAGCAAGGCGAGCGTATATTTATGAGTGCACTGACTTACTAATTCTCGTAGTTTTAGGATGGCATCTACGGTAGATTTTCCACGTTTAAAGCCGAATTGCCGGTCGGACGAGAACTGTTGGAGGGATAATGTTGGTTCGAGGCGTCTGAGAATTAGTTTTTCTAGAGCCTTCCCGAGTACGGGGAGGAGACAGATGGGACGATAAGAAGTTGATAGAGATTCGTCCTTATCGGGACTTTTGAGGAGGGTGCGGATAGAGCCGGACTTCCAGATTTTCGGAAAAACTCCAAATTTAAGGCAGCTGTTGTAGAGTGTGGTGAACTCGGCGCGCAGGACGCCATAGGAAGACTTCAGGATTTCAACTTCAATGCGGTCTGGGCCGGGGGCTTTACCATTACGGAGGTGCGAGATACAGTTAGAGATTTCAGCGTCCGAGAAATTGGGAATGTCGACTGCAGTGGGGTTTTCGTTGGAGAGTTCCCGCTTTTCGCGCTGTGTATCTGTGAAATCGTCTTCGTCATCGGGGACTAAGGCGTTAAGGAGCGCACGCGCCGAATCTTGCCACGTGAGAATGGGACACAGGGAGGATTGAGGCGTAGCTAGAGCTTTTTCCGGAGTTACCTTGTTAGTGGAAAGTTTGTAGACGATACCCCATGGGTCTGCATTCCCTTCCTTTTCTACAAAGTTTCTCCAGCTTTTTTTCTTCGCAGACGCCACTTCGAGGGAGTACGACCTTCTTTTCTGGAGGTAGGATTTCCTTTTGACGGCTTTTTCAGCGGGATCTGTTTCTTGCTGGAGGGATTTCCGTGTTTTGTATACCTGCTTCTTGAGCTTGTTTAGATCATCCGTCCACCACGGAACGGATGAATGGAAAGTATTCTTGTTTTTCAGCGTTGCGTTGCAGGCGGAGAGTATGGCAGTCTGAATCTGTTCTGCAAATAATTCTGTTTCTGGAGCGGATGAAATGAGCCTGTTCGTGAGGTTGAGATTCCTTTTTTCCGTGAGTAGAGACTTTTGGAATTTACTCCAGTCAGCCTTTCTCACTCTGTACCTCGGGTCGGAGGGGCGGTTTACGGGATCTTTGCTCGTAGTGAACCGCATGAAAATCGCGTTGTGATCACTTGTCGTCCACGATTCAGTGACCCTCCATTCTCTAAGGAGTTTGACCACGTTGGGAGACGAGAGTGTGACGTCGATGTTAGAGATTCCGGTGGAGGAGCTGTAGGTCGGAGGATTGCCTGGTTCGTTTACGACGAGGAGCTTCTCTTCGGCGATGAGTAACTCAAGCTTCTCGCCCCTCTCGTCAAGGGTGTCACTGTGCCAGAGCGGGGATTTGGCGTTTGCGTCTGCAGCTATAATAAGGCGGTCGTTTCGGAAGTGCTGAGCTATTTTCCTTACTTGGTGAAGGTATGGTTCAATCTCGTGACAATGTTGGAAATAGAGCGAAGCGAGGTACAGACTGCCGAACGGGCCGCATAGTTGAATACAAACACAGTGTTCATTGCAGAGTTCTGAGATTTTTAAGGCTGTGAGAGATCTATTTCGGACAACAATCGCCGCCTGCACGGTGGATTCACCATTGCCGCCGGTGACCACAACTGAATTAACACCGAAACCGCTGATTTTTCCCTTATAATTATAAGGTTCTTGCATGAGCAAGACGTCGATACCTTTACTGTCCATCATGGCACTGGCTTCAAGAGAGACAGTTTTCGACCTTCTCATGTTGAGTTGCACTATGTTAATACCGGAACGCGCGGGATGACTGTTACAGGCCATAATCTGTTCGCTCAAAAACCCGAGAAATGGCTAGTTTGTAGGCGGGGCAGTGTTTATCTTTGACACTGTGATCGTGCGGTTTACCTACGCGCTTGCAGTTGGGACAGCAGATCATGTCTTTCTTATTCGGGCAATTCTTGAAGTTGTGCCCAGTGGCTGAGCAATGTCCGCAGGTATCTTTCTCTTGTTTGCAGTATTTGCTGGTATGCCCGAAACTCTGACAACGATAGCACCTGGTGGCGGCGATATAATCTTCGACGCGACAGCAATTCCAGCCAATATATAAACGTCCTTTGTTGACGAGTTTCGTTCGCATTTCGTTTGAAGCGTCGAGAATCCAGTTACAGCGGTCTCTCATTTTATCTCCCGATTTAAAAGCCAGTTTAACTTGAGCTTTGGCCTTCAGCTTATCCTCGTTCTCGAAATTTTGTTCGAGAATGGAGTTGAAAATTTGCTCGTCACTCTCCGAGTTTTCCGATCGAGGGATGCCAAATATAATAACGCGGGGGTTGCGCTTGATTGGCGCGCCGACTTCGAGGCCCGCCGCCTTGAGTTTCTCGTTCCGAATCAAGGCTGAAGCGTCTACTTTGTTCGCGGTTTGAATCAGGATTCCGTTACCTTGAATTTTCCGTATGCCTTGTACCTTGAGGCGGTCGGAACTCGGGGACACCAGCGATATCACGGCTTCCTTGGTTTTCTCACTAGTGTGAAACTTTTCTTGATCCTTCGGATAAACCGTGACGATGTTGGGGGGGTCCTTCTTCAGATTCGACGTAACGCTCACTTTGGCTTTGACGCCGACGCGCTCGGCGTAAGTCGCGGGTTTATTATTATCGGCGCGGGGATTACAATTTAAAATTCCGCGGTTCCGATCCGAATTAGCGCTCTTTAGGGCGGAGAGCTCACCGGAGATCCGGCTGTTAACGAGTAAGGCCTCGTTGAAAAATCCATGGATTTTATTGATTTTCGCCAATAGATATTTCATGGCTTCGGCGGGGATACCGTTGACAGGATCCGAGATGTACGCGGTGGTGTGTTTCGCGGTGACGCGTGCGCGGGAGAAAAGCGCCTGGACACGATCGCGATCGTCGCCGGAATTATCCGGCGGAGTTGAGTCCGGGAGAGCACATTCCGCAACAGGAGTCTCAGCGTTTTTACCCGCGGATTTAAATTTCCGAGGAGCTTTCCGTGCGGTAGAGGCCGCGGAGTCACTTCCGGAGGAGTCGGTGATTTTCCGCTTCGACCTTCGCTTTGCTCTTTTGATGGAGCCGGAGCTGAGCTCCATGTCCGAAGTGTCTTCGGCGATGGCCCGCGCGAGACTGAGCTCTTCCTCGCCTGACGGCATCTGTTTCCTACGCCCGCCGCTGGGCAGCGTGGCGGTAGACGCTCGGCCAATCAGCGCGCGGCGTGGGTCAGGCACGATGTTTCCGGCCGGAGCCGTGAGGCGGCGCGTCGGTTCCCGCTTGGCCAAGATGGCCGACCGCGTGGCGTCCTAACCTAGTCGAAATAACGAATCTATTTTTGCAGTTTACACCACTTTAGCTCACTTTGCCGATTAAACCTATTATCACAGGTTGTTCATTAGCACTTGAACTGCACTCTGTAACACTTTATTTTGCTCGCACTCGAAAATTCCGACGAAAATTGAACATTTAAACCGGAGCGACGTGGAGACGCGTCTGCACTGTGCGCCACCTAGCGGTCCAGTCCAGTAGATAGGGACATTTTTTTCATTTTTTTTTTCATTTGTTTCACTTTCTGATGTAGCTTACGAGCTATAGCTCATTGCTACCTTACTCTTATTACTGGACTCTATTTCTTATTTCTGTTAAATATTGCTGGGTTGTTTACGATTTTTAATTATATATCTTTTCTTTACAGATTTTATTCTAACTTTTCTTTTAATTTCCAGTTATAAATGGTAGTTTTGCGATAAACATTCAGCTTATTTTCTTTCTATTTTAGGAGTTCCTGTGTTCCAGATCGCTTAGCCGTTGCTTGCAATCCCGGAGGAAAGCCAGCAACGTTGCCCGTCCCTAACCACGTGGAGGTGGATCTGGTTCTTATTCTGTGTTATTTCTACGCAGTTACGTATTCTTTTCGTATATCATACATTTTCCTCACACTATTCACGAATATTAAATAATTTTCTTTTCTGTCAATAATTTTTGTCATGTCATTTTTATTCATTGCAAACATGCAAGGTCGCTCTGTTTCATACAAAGGGCAATCAAAGAGGACGTGATCAACCGTCTCTTCTACATCCGCACATACAGGACAATCTGGAGTGTGTATAGCGCCTCGTTTACATAGCGTGCTATTAAAGGATCCATAGCCTGTTAAGTAATAGGTTGTGATTCTATCAGGTTTGAACCACACATTTCTTCTGGCAAAGTCAGCAATTTTTATAAACTTGAACGTTTGTCGTCCATGCTCGTCATTTTCCCATCTATTTCTCCAAATTCGCATTATTATATCCTTAACTTTGCCCATCTCTTCATCGTGCTTTATCAGTTGGGGGTCTTCTACTGCTCTATAATAATACGAATTCCACTCCGTGGTAAGATTTTTTCTTATTCTGCTGCGAATTCCTGCTTTGACAATTTCTAGATCCATAGGTAGAAATCCGCTTAAAATTTGTAGTGCTGACGTTGCCGTGGTTCTACAAGCTTTTGTGATTTGGAGCAATAAGTTTCTTTGAAGTGCGAATAGATTTCGACAGACTACAGAATTTGACGTTCTGTGATACCAAACCGCTGAACAATACGTAATTATCGGGATAGCCACTGCGTTGTATAAAATTCTTCTCGTATTTAAATTGATTCCCCATTCCTGCTTTGCTATCCGGTTAATTTGCATGACATAATTTGTTATTTTTTCTTTTAAATATTTTACATGTGGTATAAAAGTTAACCTATTATCTAATATGACTCCAAGATATTTTACCTGATTCAAAAATTTGACAGCTTTATTATCTATTTTAATGGATGGATTTCGAGCTCCACTTAGCCCACCTTTAAGAACCATAGCCATGGTCTTTGTAGGAGAAATACTTAATTTATGACGTATACACCATTCTTTTATTATTGCAATAGCACGTAACGAGATAGTTTCGACAGCTCTTCTGGCGTTTCCTTTAATTATAAGTACCAAATCGTCAGCGTATGCGATTGCCTCCAACTGATTTTCTCCAATATCAATTTTAAGCTTCTCCAATAGTCGGTCCATACACCACACCCATGCAGCCGGACCTACTATAGAGCCCTGTGGACAGCCTCTTTCGACTTGTCTTTCTATTTTCGCATAATTGGATGTGACCACAACGGATCTCTCCGAGAAATAACTCTTAAATAGGTCTATAAGATGTTTACTGCAATTTGCTTCAATAAGCCTACTCACAATAGAGTTCCATGAGAGATTGTCAAAAGCACCTTCTATATCTATAAAAATAGCAATTACGTGTTTGCTTTCCGTGTTTTTTGATGTCTTTATTAACTGCTGTATTGCATCTTCTGTGCATTTTCCTTTTTTGAAGCCATACTGACTTTCTGTTTCCAATTCTTCCGCTTTATAGTTTAATGTCACTCTTTGCACCATAACTCGCTCCATAATTTTTGCCATAGTAGAAATCAACGAAATAGGTCTATAGGAGTTCAATTTTGATCTGTCTCTATTCTTATCTTTTAGTATGATCCGTAAATTCGCAGTCTTCCACACTTTTGGAAACTCGCGTTTTTTCCAACAATTGCTTAACAAGGACAAGATAGCTTTCGGCTTAACTTTCCATAATTGTTTTATAATTTCGGATTTAAAACCATCTAGGCCAGGTGCCGTGTTATTTTTAAGCTTTTGGATCGCGGTATGCACTTCTTCTCCCTGAATATCATTTTCTATATTGAGGTTGACATATTCACTTATTTTTTGTTTTTCTGCAATATGAATTTCCGTATTATCTACTTCCTTATCACTCGGCACACATTTGATTAATAATTCTTGTACCGTTTCTTCCCACGACTTGGTAATTCGACCATCTGACAGGGTTATCGAACATAAATGAGGTGCATCAGTGAACTTTTCCCTGGCTATTTTATATGGTAGGCTCCAAGGATCTTTATTCGCTTCTGTTCTAACAAACTCCTGCCACGATTCTATTTTATTTTTTCTAATGGCCTGCGTGTATGTATTCCTGGCTTTATTATAGCGTTTTTTCATATTTTCCAAATCACCAATTTGTAGTCTTTTTGCTCTTCGTAATTGATTTAGACATTTTTTCATATCCTTCCTTTTTTCTTTTAGGCTATTAGTCCACCAAGGAATACAACGAACACCATGCCGTCCAGATTGTTTTTCCGGTATAGCCGCGTTACATATTTTTTCTAGTTTCTCATAAAAGATCCTGAGGGCCTCGTTAATTTCATTATTTTGAATTTCTTCACACACATCGTCAGTGAATTCTCTGTTTGCAGCCTCTTCGTATAAGCTCCAATCTGCTTTCTTGACATTATATCCTTTAGATCCGAAAGTGCTTGTGACTGCTTGTTGGTCATTTATCATATTGCTCATATTGAAGGTTATTAAATTATGATCACTTGATATGCCTGAGTGCACAGACCAGTTACATAAACCGCGTAAAATATTTCCATTGCACAACGTCACATCAATGTTTGTGGCTGCATTACTCGTTTCAAAAGTGAACGTATCAGAAGGTTCGTTGATTACAAAAAGAGACTTTTCTGCTATAAAGTTTTCTAGCACTTCTCCACGATCATCAGTGTATCCCGAAAACCAAATGTCTGATTTGGCATTGGCGTCCATCAATATCACAAATTTAGAGTGTCCCAATTTATCGATTAGAGATTCCAGAGTATCTAATATAGGTTCGATTTCAAGCGAAAATTGGCAGTAAACGTTAATTATGTACAACTGATCTGATTCCACTCTTACTTGTGTACAAATTACATGCTCTGTTTCAACCTCACTATATTGGAATACATCTACCTTGTCTTTGTTAACAACCGTTGCTACCCAAGCCGTCGAATTTACGGGTTGAATTATTTTTAAATTTGGAGAAGTATATCCTCTAACAATCCCTTTATAGCAGTATGGTTCTTGAATGCACAAAATATCAATTTTATTTTCCTTCATTGCAACTTCAAGCTCTGCTGCAACTGATTTGGATCTCTGTCCATTTATTTGCGCAATTTTCAGCCCCAATCTAATTTGCTGTTATATTGCTCTAGATGCTTTATATATTCTGGACAGTTCTTATCGCGAGAGCTATGTCCTATATCTTTCTTTTTCAATCTGTTGCAGCTAACACACGTGGGCGATTCCTTGTTTGGGCAATCATTTTTCATATGGTCTTTGCTGCCACACGTTTCACATAGTTGGTCCGGAGCATTGCAAACCTTGGCTATATGGCCATAAGCGTGACATTTAAAACATCGTACAATGTTAATGAATTCACGTATTCTATAGGTTTTCCAGTTCATGAATATTCTTCCTTGACTTAGTAAAATTTTCATATGCCTACCTGGCATTTGCACAATCCAATTTACTTTGTCCTGTTTGGTCTTGAAACTTGTACGGAAAATTATTTGTTCCTTTAACGCAGCACGTTCAAGGTCACTGAGTTCATCGAAGTTTTTACATATTAAGTCTGCTTTTAAATCCTCCACTTTATAATCATTCTCTACGTCATAAATGATCATTGATGGTTCAAGCTTTTTCGGCGTATCTACCTTCAAACCTATTTTATTAAATTCTGCATTACGAATTTCCTTGACATCTTTTTCGCTTTGTAGCTCAATCACAACTCCCTTACTTCGCATTTGCCTCATGCTAACAACCTTCAACTTATTTTTAATTGGTTGTAAATGCGCAGTAATTGCACTCTTAATTTCCTCGTTGTTTCTCTTTTCTTCCAGATTTTCCGGCTTAATTAGTAAAACTTTATTTGCATTTTTTATCTTTCTTTTTACAGATTCCATTCTAGCCGCGACTGTGGTAGGAGGGCCACTGGTGACTTGCGCATATGTTGGACTCGCTGCAAGACATTCTTCTCGTACACTACTTGCAGCCTTTAATTTCTCATGCGCAAGAATTTCATCTTGCAGTTTATTTTCTAACTTGGACCACTTTTCCAATATATACTTTATTGCTGGCCGAGTTATCTTGTTATTTTCGTTAAATAGGAACTGCTCCAGGGCGGCCCTTTCCTCTCTAAGCTCAGCTAGAGGACTTCCGATAGGACTCTGTTCCGTAATCTCTCTATCAGGTGTAGATTTCTTGCGCCGTTTTATTATCTTCTTACCTGTGGTAGATCTACTACTCACTTCAGAGACAGATGAAGCCGAAGAAGTTCGACTTCTCAGTCCAGTTATTAACTCGTCAACGTCCATGCTGGTTTCGCCAGCACTGCCGCTCCTTAACGTATCGCTTTTAGATTTTATATTTGAAGATTCCATTTGGTTCCCACGAGAATGGTAGGAAATAGTGTCGACCCGAGCAGAGCCTCCATACTCGGGCAAGCCATTATACACTGTGGGGGCGGCAGATCCCACAGGTTGGTCGCTAGGGACTGGTCCACCCACCAGCCACGCATCCCTTCGTCGCGCACCATAACTATATTGGGATTAGGGATTTTTTATAGAGGTAATCATCCTCGCGGTCCGGGCGATTAAGCCAAGACCCCCGTTCTCCAAGACGCCGCGTACCACCTGGACAGCCAGGTGGGTCGTTGCAAACGCCTTGGAGCTTACGGTATGACGTGCCCACACCCATACACAGTATGGGCGTATGTGGGCACGGAGCGCGTTGTGAGTGTATGTGTGTGTGTGTGTGTCAGTGTAATTGTGAGTATGCTGGTCTACGCTTAGTCTGGCCCTTCACCTCCGACCAATCCGGCATGCGAGTCGCTACCGGGTTCAAAGAACCCGCCGGCATAGCTCGGAGGATCATCAGGGCTCGCAAGCCCCCCCACCACGACAAGGTAGTAGACCACGGGGGGGGAGTAGATAGGGACAGAAGGGAATCTCGTTAATCCATTCATGCGCGTCACTAATTAGATGACGAGGCATTTGGCTACCTTAAGAGAGTCATAGTTACTCCCGCCGTTTACCCGCGCTTGCTTGAATTTCTTCACGTTGACATTCAGAGCACTGGGCAGAAATCACATTGCGTCAACACCCGCGAGGGCCATCGCAATGCTTTGTTTTAATTAGACAGTCGGATTCCCCTTGTCCGTGCCAGTTCTGAGCTGAGCGTTGAATGGCGGCCGAAGAGGACGACCGCGACGGTTGTTACGCCGCCGACGGAAGCCTCGCAGCAAGGACGATCCGCGGGAGGCCAAGGCACGGGACCGAGCTCGGATCCCGGATGCGCGGCACGAGGCCGCGACCGTTCACCTCGCCCAGGCCCGGCACGTCAGCCAGACCCGCTTCCCGACCAAGCCCGACACGCCCCGCTCCTCAGAGCCAATCCTTATTCCGAAGTTACGGATCCAATTTGCCGACTTCCCTTACCTACATTAGTCTATCGACTAGAGGCTCTTTACCTTGGAGACCTGCTGCGGATATGGGTACGAACCGGCGCGACACCTCCACGTGGCCCTCTCCTGGATTTTCAAGGTCCGAGGGGATGATCCGGACACCGCCGCAACTGCGGTGCTCTTCGCGTTCCAAACCCTATCTCCCTGCTAGAGGTTTCCAGGGAACTCGAACGCTTATACAGAAAAGAAAACTCTTCCCGGATATCCCGACGGCGTCTCCAGGTCATTTTGGGTTACCCCGACGAACACTCTTACGAGGGCCCGAATGGATTGCGGTTCCGCTGCCGGGTTCCGGAATAGGAACCGGATTCCCTTTCGCCCAACGGGTGTGTTTCTTATATATTCTCCATCTCACACTTTTATATATATATCGCTCAAATATGACAAGACACCACATCGTCATAGGATTTCTCCTAGGGCTTAGGATCGACTGACTCGTGTGCAACGGCTGTTCACACGAAACCCTTCTCCACGTCAGTCCTCCAGGGCCTCGCTGGAGTATTTGCTACTACCACCAAGATCTGCACCGACGGCGGCTCCAGGCAGGCTCACGCCCAGACCCTTCTGCGCACACCGCCGCGACCCTCCTACTCGTCAGAGCTTCATGGAGGAATCCCCGAGGGAATTCCGCCCCACTTGCCGCTGACGGCGGAGTATAGGCGCGACGCTTCAGCGCCATCCATTTTCAGGGCTAGTTGCTTCGGCAGGTGAGTTGTTACACACTCCTTAGCGGATTCCGACTTCCATGGCCACCGTCCTGCTGTCTTAAGCAACCAACGCCTTTCATGGTATCCCATAAGCGTCGACTTAGGCGCCTTAACTCTGCGTTTGGTTCATCCCACAGCGCCAGTTCTGCTTACCAAAATTGGCCCACTTGGCACTCTGATCCGAAATCTCGTGGCTTCATAGTTCAAGCAAGCCAGAGATCTCACCCATTTAAAGTTTGAGAATAGGTTGAGGTCGTTTCGGCCCCAAGGCCTCTAATCATTCGCTTTACCAGATGAGACTCGTACACAAAAATCAACCGAGTGCCAGCTATCCTGAGGGAAACTTCGGAGGGAACCAGCTACTAGATGGTTCGATTAGTCTTTCGCCCCTATACCCAGTTCCGACGATCGATTTGCACGTCAGAATCGCTACGGACCTCCATCAGGGTTTCCCCTGACTTCGTCCTGACCAGGCATAGTTCACCATCTTTCGGGTCCCAACGTGTACGCTCTGGGTGCGCCTCTTCTCGCGATGAGAACGAGACGCCCCGGGAGTGCGGAGCCGCATCGCGACGCGGCCCATCCTCCCTCGGTCGACGCGGAGGCCGACCTTCACTTTCATTGCGCCTTTAGGTTTATATCTGTCCCAATGACTCGCGCACATGTTAGACTCCTTGGTCCGTGTTTCAAGACGGGTCCTGAGAGGACCCAAAGCAGTAGCGTCGCCGACCGGTAATTCGAAGCTTGGCCAGTCCGAGGACACCGCCTGCAAACAGCTGGTCAGGCCCGGGCACGGCGCTAGGTCCGTGACACCGGGTAACGCACAATTCAATACAAACTGACCGAGCTTGCGGCGGGCCCGACGCAAAACAAACAGATTGGTTGCGGCCCGATACCGTTGGAGTACCGCCGGGCAGCCGGCCGGGCGACCGAGGGTCTGTCGCGCACGCCGAAGCGACGCAACAGGCAACCACTCGGGCCGTAGACCGACACCCAACGGGTCGCGACGTTCTACTAGAGGAGAAGTGCACGACGACGACGTCGGCGTTCGCCGTGGACGGCGTGCCCTCGCGACGAAACCGCGCGAACGCGGTCCGACGACGGGACATCGCGCGCCTACGGGAGGCCAACGAGCGCCGACGATGAATCTCCCCGTTCGATCTTTTGGGTTTCTCAGGTTTACCCCTGAACGGTTTCACGTACTCTTGAACTCTCTCTTCAAAGTTCTTTTCAACTTTCCCTCACGGTACTTGTTCGCTATCGGTCTCGTGGTCGTATTTAGCCTTAGATGGAGTTTACCACCCACTTAGAGCTGCACTCTCAAGCAACCCGACTCTAAGGAGAGATCCACCCGGGACGCGCGCCGGTCGCTACGGGCCTGGCACCCTCTACGGGTAAATGGCCCCATTCAAGATGGACTTGAACTCGGCGACGCAGTCTCGGGATAATCGGATCCTCCCAAACACTACATTTCCCAGCGGCAGGACCGCGGGATTCAGTGCTGGGCTAATTCCTGTTCGCTCGCCGCTACTAAGGAAATCCTTGTTAGTTTCTTTTCCTCCGCTTAGTAATATGCTTAAATTCAGCGGGTAGTCTCGCCTACTCTGAGGTCGTCATCGTTTGTAATAGAGTTTAGAGAGCGTACAAAAAAAAAGCGAAAAAAAAAGCGACCGAAAGAGTCTCGGAGCACGACGTCGCGGGAAAGAGCTTCGAGCCCTCGAGAGCGAAAAAAAAATAAAAAAAAAGAGAGTAACGCATCGTCCGCCTGCACCAAAGTGCCTCCTCCATGCGCGCACGACGACCGGCAAAATTCAACGTCTGTCCAATGCTTTCTCGTTCGACGGGAAAAACGAAGGGAAGAAAAAAAATTTCAGCGGTGTGTCTCTCTTCGTCGCGTCTGCGTTCGACCATTCTTCCCCGATTTCGAGACTCTGTACACGACGCGCGCTACGGCGCGTCGTTCTCATGTAACGAACAGAGCCAAGGAAGAAATAAGTACGGACGAGAGAAAACACATCGACAAAAATATCTCTCTTTTTCTCCCCAGAGATCGTTTTCCACATTAGGTAAAAGCGTTCTAGGACTCGACGACCGGGCGCCGCGCACTCATGTTAACGGAGACATGGGGCGACAACGATTGCAAAAGCGTTACCTCCTTCTTTCATTTTCCTCTCTCTCGAGGTGGTCGACGAGACACGTCGCGCGTTCCGGCAGCACACGCAGCACCGATTTTAATGCGCTCGTACGAGGCGACGAAAATAACGCTACACACAGCGTGCGCAACAGAAAACGTATACCAATACGACACACACGGTCTTTGAGCGTTCGAACGGCTGCACGAGGGGCACACGCGCGACGAACGAAATGCAAACAAGTCCGCCGATTCGACTCGACTTCCACCGGGCCTCTGTTCGAGACGCGCCGAAAGGCTGCGCCACGGCACCGAGAAAGAAGAGAGCGGCATCGCAAATCGATTCGTACACGAGTGTGTTTCTCCTCGTCGCCAAAGTGTCGACCGTGTGTAAATAACGTTTACCATGCTGGCACGCGCGGCGAAATTTTGTCGCATTTGCGCGCGGTGAGCGGCTGCTTGGGAACAACGACGACGCTATCGTCGACGCACACAGGCAAGTTCTCTTTCTCGATCGATCGTCCCTGATTCGATCTCCAATTACTCTCTTGCGCTATCAGCGCTCGATGGTCCTTTTAAATTCGACTCCTCTTTCATACACTCTCTGTCCATCGTTTAAGGCGACGTCGGGAGCGTGGCAGAAAAAAAAAAGGAAAAAAAAAGAGAAATAATACGAGGAGACGGCGGTCACGATAGCAGAGCGCGTCGCGGGCGGTCGCCGTCGTAAAGACAGACGACTCACGTACGCCGCGACGGACCGCTGACCGTGTCACACGTTCGCGTCTCTCGCACTATCCTCTCTCATTCTCGCTTTTATCCAATACGATATCTGCCGCGACAAACGCCGACGAAACACCCAGTATTCGCTCGTACGCGAGGCGCACCGCCATAGCCACCGACTCAGAAACGTTCCGCGGCTGCGGAACGACGGCGAGGCAACGGAGCGCAACGCGCAAGCAGTTTCTAGTTACGTGAACGACCCTCAGCCAGGCGTGGTCCGGGAATTGTATCCGTGGACCGCAATGTGCGTTCGAAATGTCGATGTTCATGTGTCCTGCAGTTCACACGTTGACGCGCAATTAGCTGCGTTCTTCATCGACCCACGAGCCAAGTGATCCACCGTTCAGGGTTGTATTTTACAATTTTATCCGGTACGCTTGCCCTCCGCGAAGGAACAAGACGCACGAATATCATGTAGTGAAAAAATCGTAGCATAGATTCTCGGTTTTTAAAAAGCCGAGCCCCGGGGCTTCCTGCGAGCGCGCGCAGAAAGTCCGGGCGCCGCTACGAATAGCGGCACGTTTAAGGAGCCTTGTCGGCGACCGGGCGCACAGTACCTTTAAAAACCTTCTAAAATCGGAGCCGACTGGGTGTAACGGGAGGTCGTTTGCTGTTCGAGACCTCCTTCAACTCCCCGTTACGCTATCTCCGACCGCGCGACGAGAGAGACCGACGGTAAACGCGCGAACTCGCGCGAATACACACGTAAGCGGTCTCTCGCGCAAAGGTTACACCGGATACCTACGCGGACGCGAGGGAATAAAACCCAACGCCGACCGCGAGGTGCCGATACAAGACTCCGGCGCGACGTACGAAAACTCGCGGAAAGAAAACCGGCGGCGAGCCGCGTACAGGACACGACAGAGGGAACGTCGCGAATTCGAAATATTCGATTCGACGGCGGCTCGTTCCCCCGAAGCGTCCGTACAACGCTCGCTACACGCAGGCGGTAGTCTCTCCGACGAGCTCCGACGTTCACGCTCGTTCGACAACGGGTCAGCCCCGTGTAAACCTGGTATACGAGGTTATAGAAGCACGAAGGCAGGTTCATCCAAGCGCGTACGTCTCTTTACAAGCGAGACAGAGCTCATCGGCGACAGATCCGGACGGCGGGTCGTTCGACCTCACGCAAGCGCCTGGATCCTCGCTAAACTCCGAGGATGTCTCTACACGACGTACGCGGGGCTCCGAAACCTTCTCTTCCCTCGCCTTCACTATTATATAGTGAGTGCCCGAGGCACACGATGTGGACTGTCCACCGTTGGCGCTGGTTCGATCTCTTTTCATCGAACGTTTGGTATTTGTTTCGTGGCGTACCGGTCTTGTACGCCACGAGAGATTTTCTTTGTATTTTGTATATTCGTTTAAAGTCTTTCGTTTTTGTAAACGTTAATGATCCTTCCGCAGGTTCACCTACGGAAACCTTGTTACGACTTTTACTTCCTCTAAATGATCAAGTTTGGTCATCTTCCCGGCAACATCGGCAATGCCGAGACATTGCCGCGCACCAGTCCGAAGACCTCACTAAATCATTCAATCGGTAGTAGCGACGGGCGGTGTGTACAAAGGGCAGGGACGTAATCAACGCGAGCTTATGACTCGCGCTTACTGGGAATTCCTCGTTCATGGGGAATAATTGCAAGCCCCAATCCCTAGCACGAAGGAGGTTCAGCGGGTTACCCGGGCCTTTCGGACAGGGAAAACACGCTGATTCCTTCAGTGTAGCGCGCGTGCGGCCCAGAACATCTAAGGGCATCACAGACCTGTTATTGCTCAATCTCGTGCGGCTAGAAGCCGCCTGTCCCTCTAAGAAGATTTGTTTGTACGTTGGTAGTAAAAACCCACCGACCGAAGCCGGGGGCCTTCGAGATACCATAATATACGCCTATTTAGCAGGCTAGAGTCTCGTTCGTTATCGGAATTAACCAGACAAATCGCTCCACCAACTAAGAACGGCCATGCACCACCACCCACCGAATCAAGAAAGAGCTATCAATCTGTCAATCCTTCCGGTGTCCGGGCCTGGTGAGGTTTCCCGTGTTGAGTCAAATTAAGCCGCAGGCTCCACTCCTGGTGGTGCCCTTCCGTCAATTCCTTTAAGTTTCAGCTTTGCAACCATACTTCCCCCGGAACCCAAAAGCTTTGGTTTCCCGGAAGCTGCCCGCCGAGTCATCGGAGGAACTTCGGCGGATCGCTAGCTGGCATCGTTTATGGTTAGAACTAGGGCGGTATCTGATCGCCTTCGAACCTCTAACTTTCGTTCTTGATTAATGAAAACATTTTTGGCAAATGCTTTCGCTTCTGTCCGTCTTGCGACGATCCAAGAATTTCACCTCTAACGTCGCAATACGAATGCCCCCATCTGTCCCTATTAATCATTACCTCGGGGTTCCGAAAACCAACAAAATAGAACCGAGGTCCTATTCCATTATTCCATGCACGCAGTATTCAGGCGAAGGTAGCCTGCTTTGAGCACTCTAATTTGTTCAAAGTAAACGTACCGGCCCACCTCGACACTCAGTGAAGAGCACCGCGATGGGATATTAGTTGGACCGCCCCGCGAGGAGGCTAAGCCCACCGGTAGGACGTACCACATAATGCCAGTTAAACACCGCGAGCGGTGAACCGACACTGTGGCACACAGATTCAACTACGAGCTTTTTAACCGCAACAACTTTAATATACGCTATTGGAGCTGGAATTACCGCGGCTGCTGGCACCAGACTTGCCCTCCAATTGATCCTCGTTAAAGGATTTAAAGTGTACTCATTCCGATTACGGGGCCTCGGATGAGTCCCGTATCGTTATTTTTCGTCACTACCTCCCCGTGCCGGGAGTGGGTAATTTGCGCGCCTGCTGCCTTCCTTGGATGTGGTAGCCGTTTCTCAGGCTCCCTCTCCGGAATCGAACCCTGATTCCCCGTTACCCGTTACAACCATGGTAGGCGCAGAGCCTACCATCGACAGTTGATAAGGCAGACATTTGAAAGATGCGTCGCCGGTGCTAAGAGACCGTGCGATCAGCACAAAGTTATTCAGAGTCACCAAAGCAAACGATGGACGAACGGCGAACCGCCGCCACCGATTGGTTTTGATCTAATAAATGCGTTCCTCCCATCTCTAGTCGGAACTCTGGTTTGCATGTATTAGCTCTAGAATTACCACAGTTATCCAAGTAAATGTGGGTACGATCTAAGAAACCATAACTGATTTAATGAGCCATTCGCGGTTTCACCTTAATTCGGCATGTACTGAGACATGCATGGCTTAATCTTTGAGACAAGCATATGACTACTGGCAGGATCAACCAGGGAGCTTCGTTCTTCGATATCTTGTATCGTGCTCCCGAGAGGTCGAGTGTATCTCGTGTGTTATGTATATATTCGTCGCCGGCTCTGCGTACAGACCGGTCGACTACACTTCGCCTCTTGTAACTTTTAGAAAATTTCTACGGAGAAGGACACGTCGCTCCTTTTTCACAATGCCCTCAAATTTGAACGTTACGTTCCTTCCCCGTTGCCCCTTAGAAATTTCTTCTCTCACACCTCTTACTTCGTTATACTCATGTCAATCACCGACAGCGACGAGTCGCTGGTCCGCGTGAGACATGCCCGTCCTTTAATCTCTCTTTTTCGGGATTTTTCCCGACGCTAGTTCGTTTACGACTTTTCGTAATACGTCTTGGAAATTTTTCATATTATTTCGCTTCGAAACCGAAGTTTCGCTTTATTCTCGCTCGGAATCGAGAGAGTTGATGCTCAGTAGGAACGAGCCGTATAGACTCGCTGCCAACGCCCACCCTTGGACGCGTACCACATAAGAGCCATTCGGTCAAAGACACCGACTCGTGGTAATGATGTATTCGTAGTTTAAAGATTTCAAAGTCCCGTAGAACACCGAGCGAACAAACTACCCTGGCAATCGACCGAGATCGTAGAGCAAAGTAGCCGTCGCACCGGCGTAAAGACTAAGAAATTTTTCAAAGTTCCATCTATAACGACAACAAGCGAACGTACCCTTGCAATCGACCGAGATCGTAGAGCGGAATACACGCCGCATCGCATTGTGGACTTTGACGTTTTCTCCTCCTCCTCCTCTTCCCTCTTTGCAACAAGCGATTCTCAAAGTCGAGTATACCGAACACGACGGAGCCATGGACAATCGACCGAGATCGTAGAGCAGACTCCGACATCCGATACAAAGACTTGAGAATCTTTCCAAATTCCATCAATAACGACAACAAGCGATGTACCCTGACAATCGACCGAGATCGTAGAGCGGAATACACGCCGCATCGCATTGTGAAATAGGAAATTTGTTTCTATTTCTCAAAGTTCCATCAATCGCTACAGCAAAGCGTGTACCCTTGCAATCGACCGAGGTCGAAAGCGTAATACACGCCGCATGGTATTGTATGGACTTGGAAATTTTTCGTACTGCCCCAGTAGTACTATTCTATCTTTCTCCTCTTTCCGTACTTTAAAATATTTCTCAATTTCATATTACACTGCCCCAGTGTCTTTTACTTCTCCTCAATTTCATCTCCGAGCGCTTCTATATACTTGCGAGGACGTAGCGCCGTACACTAGCAATCGACCGAGATCGTAGAGCAGGTACGCGCCGCCTCTGACTCGCCGCCTTCCTCGACGAGTCGCGCTCCCCTATAGATACGAAGGCGCCGGCAGTAAGGTCGGCGCCGGCCGGGCTTAAGCCCGCGCGCTTACCTGGGTAAACCGCCGCAACGCCTTTCGCACACCTCAGTCAATCATGCTCCTCCGTCCCTATATTTCTTCCAAGTCTCGTATACCGAACGACGGAACTCTGGCAATCGACCGAGATCGTAGAGCAGAGAAACCGCAATCCGATACAGAGACTTTAGAATTTTTCCAAGTTCCATCGAGAACGAAAACAAGCGTATACCCTTGCAATCGACCGAGATCGTAGAGCGGAATACACGCCGAATCGCATCGTGGACTTAGAAATTTTTCGTACTGCCCCAGTAGTACTGTCTCTTCTCGTCTCTCTTTCCTTATAATTTTTCAAAGTTCCATCGAGAACGAAAACAAGCGTATACCCTTGCAATCGACCGAGATCGTAGAGCGGAATACACGCCGAATCGCATCGTGGACTTAGAAATTTTTCGTACTGCCCCAGTAGTACTGTCTCTTCTCTCGTCTCTCTTTCCTTATAATTTTTCAAAGTACCTCTTCCCAACAAGCGATTCTCAAAGTCGAGTATACCAAACACGACGGAGCCATGGACAATCGACCGAGATCGTAGAGCAGACTCCGACATCCGATACAAAGACTTGAGAATCTTTCCAAATTCCATCAATAACGACAACAAGCGATGTACCCTGACAATCGACCGAGATCGTAGAGCGGAATACACGCCGCATCGCATTGTGAAATAGGAAATTTGTTTCTATTTCTCAAAGTTCCATCAATCGCTACAGCAAAGCGTGTACCCTTGCAATCGACCGAGGTCGAAAGCGTAATACACGCCGCATGGTATTGTATGGACTTGGAAATTTTTCGTACTGCCCCAGTAGTACTGTCTCTTCTCGTCTCTCTTTCCTCATAATTTTTCAAAGTTCCATCGAGAACGAAAACAAGCGTATACCCTTGCAATCGACCGAGATCGTAGAGCGGAATACACGCCGAATCGCATCGTGGACTTAGAAATTTTTCGTACTGCCCCAGTAGTACTATTCTATCTTTCTCCTCTTTCCGTACTTTAAAATATTTCTCAATTTCATATTACACTGCCCCAGTGTCTTTTACTTCTCCTCAATTTCATCTCCGAGCGCTTCTATATACTTGCGAGGACGTAGCGCCGTACACTAGCAATCGACCGAGATCGTAGAGCAGGTACGCGCCGCCTCTGACTCGCCGCCTTCCTCGACGAGTCGCGCTCCCCTATAGATACGAAGGCGCCGGCAGTAAGGTCGGCGCCGGCCGGGCTTAAGCCCGCGCGCTTACCTGGGTAAACCGCCGCAACGCCTTTCGCACACCTCAGTCAATCATGCTCCTCCGTCCCTATATTTCTTCCAAGTCTCGTATACCGAACGACGGAACTCTGGCAATCGACCGAGATCGTAGAGCAGAGAAACCGCAATCCGATACAGAGACTTTAGAATTTTTCCAAGTTCCATCGAGAACGAAAACAAGCGTATACCCTTGCAATCGACCGAGATCGTAGAGCGGAATACACGCCGAATCGCATCGTGGACTTAGAAATTTTTCGTACTGCCCCAGTAGTACTGTCTCTTCTCTCGTCTCTCTTTCCTTATAATTTTTCAAAGTTCCATCGAGAACGAAAACAAGCGTATACCCTTGCAATCGACCGAGATCGTAGAGCGGAATACACGCCGAATCGCATCGTGGACTTAGAAATTTTTCGTACTGCCCCAGTAGTACTGTCTCTTCTCTCGTCTCTCTTTCCTTATAATTTTTCAAAGTTCCAACGAGAACGAAAACAAGCGTATACCCTTGCAATCGACCGAGATCGTAGAGCGGAATACACGCCGAATCGCATCGTGGACTTAGAAATTTTTCGTACTGCCCCAGTAGTACTGTCTCTTCTCGCCTCTCTGTCCTTATAAATTTTCAAAGTTCCATCGAGAACGAGAACAAGCGTATACCCTTGCAATCGACCGATATCGTAGAGCGGAATATACGCCGAATCGCATCGTGGACTTAGAAATTTTTCGTACTGCCCCAGTAGTACTCTCCTCTCGCCTCTCTTTCCTTATAAATTTTCAAAGTTCCATCGAGAACGATAACAAGCGTATACCCTTGCAATCGACCGAGATCGTAGAGCGGAATATACGCCGAATCGCATCGTGGACTTAGAAATTTTTCGTACTGCCCCAGTAGTACTCTCCTCTCGCCTCTCTTTCCTTATAAATTTTCAAAGTTCCATCGAGAACGAGAACAAGCGTATACCCTTGCAATCGACCGAGATCGTAGAGCGGAATATACGCCGAATCGCATCGTGGACTTAGAAATTTTTCGTACTGCCCCAGTAGTACTATTCTATCTTTCTCCTCTTTCCGTACTTTAAAATATTTCTCAATTTCATATTACACTGCCCCAGTGTCTTTAACTTATTCTCAATATCACCTCCGAGCGCTTCCTTATACTTGCGAGGACGTAGCGCCGTACACTAGCAATCGACCGAGATCGTAGAGTAGGTACGCGCCGCCTCTGACTCGTCGCCTGCCTCGACCGAGTCGCGCTCCCCTATAGATACCAGGGCGCCGGGAGTAAGGTCGGCGCCGGCCGGGCTTAAGCCCGCGCGCTTACCTGGGTAAACCGCCGAAAGCCTTTTCGGCCGTTGGGACTTAGTCTCTGGAGCGACCAAAAATGACATTTTGAACTCCTTATAACATATATATTTTTTTTTACAGAAAGTTGCGCTTGATCATTGGCTTCTAGAAAAACATAATTTTATTAAAAAATATTTTTTTTTTCTATGAAAAAACGCAATTTTAATTTTTCAAACTACGGTAAAAACGTTAAATGCATTATTAACAATATAAACAAATATTATATCCATATGTAGAATCGAAAGACTAAATAAAAGCTATTAACAAATTTTATTTTGGACGAATATTTTATTAATTAATGCAATATTAAGTTTTCGGCATTACGAATCGGACAAAAATCGACTATTAACAATATAAAATATTATTAGATCCTTGTGTAGAATCGAAAGACGAATCCAACCATACAATATAAGTGTATATTTTGTTTAGAATAACAATAATTATTACGAAATAAAATTTCGACCGCTCGAGAGACAAAGTCCCAGCGACGTAGTGCTTTGTAGCGGCTATTCCGGACGGGCAAATTTCTCCCGACGACCCTACCTGAAATTATTATATCCTTGTAGGGCGTTTCAATACGAGTAAAACAAGGTAATATAAGTATATATTTCGTTGAGAATTGGCGAAGTTATAAACAAAAAACCTTCCGAGCGTACCGCTCGAGAGACTAAGTCCGAGCGGCGTAGTGCTTCGTCCCGGCTATTCCAGACGGGCATATTTCTCCTGACGACCCTACCTGAAATTATTATATCCTTGTAGGGCATCGAAATACGAATAAAACAAGGTAATATAAGTATATATTTCGTTGAGAATTGGCCGAGTTATTAAGAAAAAACCTTCCGAGCGGTACGCGCGAGAGACTAAGTCCCGACGGCACGCGCGAGAGACTAAGTCCCAGCGGCGTAGTGCTTCGTCCCGGCTATTCCGGACGGGCATATTTCTCCCGACGACCCTACCTGAAATTATTATATCCTTGTAGGGCGTTTCAATACGAGTAAAACAAGGTAATATAAGTATATATTTCGTTGAGAATTGGCCGAGTTATTAAGAAAAAACCTTCCGAGCGTACCGCTCGAGAGACTAAGTCCGAGCGGCGTAGTGCTTCGTAGCCGCTATTCCGGACGGGCTTATGTCTCCCGACGACCCTACCTGAAATTATTATAGCATTGTAGGGTATCGAAATACGAGTAAAACAAGGTAATATAAGTATATATTTCGTTGAGAATTGGCAGAGTTATTAAGAAAAAACCGTAAATGTCTCCCGACGAGCCTATCTGAAATTATTATATCCTTGTAGGGCGTTTCAATACGAATCCAACAAGGTATTATAAGTATATATTTCGTTGAGAATTGGCGAAGTTATTAAGAAAAAACCTTCCGAGCGGTACGCGCCAGAGACTAAGTCCCGACGGCACGCGCGAGAGACTAAGTCCCAGCGGCGTAGTGCTTCGTAGCCGCTATTCCGGACGGGCTTATGTCTCCCGACGAGCCTACCTGAAATTATTATATCCTTGTAGGGCGTTTCAATACGAGTAAAACAAGGTAATATAAGTATATATTTCGTTGAGAATTGGCCGAGTTATTAAGAAAAAACCTTCCGAGCGTACCGCTCGAGAGACTAAGTCCGAGCGGCGTAGTGCTTCGTAGCCGCTATTCCGGACGGGCTTATGTCTCCCGACGACCCTACCTGAAATTATTATAGCATTGTAGGGTATCGAAATACGAGTAAAACAAGGTAATATAAGTATATATTTCGTTGAGAATTGGCAGAGTTATTAAGAAAAAACCGTAAATGTCTCCCGACGAGCCTATCTGAAATTATTATATCCTTGTAGGGCGTTTCAATACGAATCCAACAAGGTATTATAAGTATATATTTCGTTGAGAATTGGCGAAGTTATTAAGAAAAAACCTTCCGAGCGGTACGCGCCAGAGACTAAGTCCCGACGGCACGCGCGAGAGACTAAGTCCCAGCGGCGTAGTGCTTCGTAGCCGCTATTCCGGACGGGCTTATGTCTCCCGACGAGCCTACCTGAAATTATTATATCCTTGTAGGGCGTTTCAATACGAGTAAAATAAGGTAATATAAGTATATATTTCGTTGAGAATTGGCCGAGTTATTAAGAAAAAACCTTCCGAGCGTACCGCTCGAGAGACTAAGTCCGAGCGGCGTGGTGCTTCGTAGCCGCTATTCGGAGCGGCCGAACGTCTCCCGACGAGCCTACCTGAAATTTTGCAGCGTAGTAGGGTATCGAAAGACGAGTAAAACAAGGTAATATAAGTGTATATTTCGTTGAGAATTGGCCGAGTTATTAAGAAAAGAGCGTAAATTTCTCCCGACGAGCCTACCCGAAATTATTATATCCTTGTAGCGCGTTTCAATACGAATCCAACAAGGTATTATAAGTATATATTTCGTTGAGAATTGGCCGAGTTATTGAGGAAAAACCGGCGCGCTTCGCGCGCGAGAGACTAAGTCCGAGCGGCGTGGTGCTTCGTAGCCGCTATTCGGAGCGGCCGAACGTCTCCCGACGAGCCTACCTGAAATTTTGCAGCGTAGTAGGGTATCGAAAGACGAGTAAAACAAGGTAATATAAGTGTATATTTCGTTGAGAATTGGCCGAGTTATTAAGAAAAGAGCGTAAATTTCTCCCGACGAGCCCACCTGAAATTATTATATCCTTGTAGCGCGTTTCAATACGAATCCAACAAGGTATTATAAGTATATGTTTCGTTGAGAATTGGCCGAGTTATTGAGGAAAAACTCGCGCGCTTCGCGCGCGAGAGACTAAGTCCGAGCGGCGTGGTGCTTCGTAGCCGCTATTCGGAGCGGCCGAACGTCTCCCGACGAGCCTACCTGAAATTTTGCAGCGTAGTAGGGTATCGAAAGACGAGTAAAACAAGGTAATATAAGTGTATATTTCGTTGAGAATTGGCCGAGTTATTAAGAAAAGAGCGTAAATTTCTCCCGACGAGCCCACCTGAAATTATTATATCCTTGTAGCGCGTTTCAATACGAATCCAACAAGGTATTATAAGTATATGTTTCGTTGAGAATTGGCCGAGTTATTGAGGAAAAACTCGCGCGCTTCGCGCGCGAGAGACTAAGTCCGAGCGGCGTGGTGCTTCGTAGCCGCTATTCGGAGCGGCCGAACGTCTCCCGACGAGCCTACCTGAAATTTTGCAGCGTTGTAGGGTATCGAAAGACGAGTAAAACAAGGTAATATAAGTGTATATTTCGTTGAGAATTGGCCGAGTTATTAAGAAAAGAGCGTAAATTTCTCCCGACGAGCCTACCCGAAATTATTATATCCTTGTAGCGCGTTTCAATACGAATCCAACAAGGTATTATAAGTATATATTTCGTTTAGAATTGGCCGAGTTATTGAGGAAATAATGGCGCGAGGGTTCGCGAGCGGGTAGGCCTGACTCTCTTAAGGTACCGAGGGGGGCGCGGGGGGGGGGCGGCGGGCGCCGTGGGCTAGCCGGCGCGCGGGGGGGGGCTAGCCGCCGCGCGGGCCAGCCGGTTGCGCGCGCATCTATGACTATCTTATGGTAGCTTTTGATGTTACAAGGCATCGCGAGGCTGGTACTTTGAAGAAAATTTCAAAGTGCCAGCGGCGTGTTGCTTTCGCCGGAGGACAAAAAAATTACAAGTCCCAGCGGCGTAGTGCTTCGTCGCGGCTATTCCGGAAGGGCATATTTCTCCCGACGAGCCTACCTGAAATTATTATATCCTTGTAGGGCGTTTCAATACGAATCCAACAAGGTATTATAAGTATATATTTCGTTGAGAATTGGCCGAGTTATCGAGGAAAAACTCGCGCGCTTCGCGCGCGAGAGACTAAGTCCGAGCGGCGTGGTGCTTCGTAGCCGCTATTCGGAGCGGCCGAACGTCTCCCGACGAGCCTACCTGAAATTTTGCAGCGTTGTAGGGTATCGAAAGACGAGTAAAACAAGGTAATATAAGTGTATATTTCGTTGAGAATTGGCCGAGTTATTAAGAAAAGAGCGTAAATTTCTCCCGACGAGCCTACCCGAAATTATTATATCCTTGTAGCGCGTTTCAATACGAATCCAACAAGGTATTATAAGTATATATTTCGTTGAGAATTGGCCGAGTTATTGAGGAAAAACCGGCGCGCTTCGCGCGCGAGAGACTAAGTCCGAGCGGCGTGGTGCTTCGTAGCCGCTATTCGGAGCGGCCGAACGTCTCCCGACGAGCCTACCTGAAATTTTGCAGCGTAGTAGGGTATCGAAAGACGAGTAAAACAAGGTAATATAAGTGTATATTTCGTTGAGAATTGGCCGAGTTATTAAGAAAAGAGCGTAAATTTCTCCCGACGAGCCCACCTGAAATTATTATATCCTTGTAGCGCGTTTCAATACGAATCCAACAAGGTATTATAAGTATATGTTTCGTTGAGAATTGGCCGAGTTATTGAGGAAAAACTCGCGCGCTTCGCGCGCGAGAGACTAAGTCCGAGCGGCGTGGTGCTTCGTAGCCGCTATTCGGAGCGGCCGAACGTCTCCCGACGAGCCTACCTGAAATTTTGCAGCGTAGTAGGGTATCGAAAGACGAGTAAAACAAGGTAATATAAGTGTATATTTCGTTGAGAATTGGCCGAGTTATTAAGAAAAGAGCGTAAATTTCTCCCGACGAGCCTACCTGAAATTATTATATCCTTGTAGGGCGTTTCAATACGAATCCAACAAGGTATTATAAGTATATATTTCGTTGAGAATTGGCCGAGTTATCGAGGAAAAACTCGCGCGCTTCGCGCGCGAGAGACTAAGTCCGAGCGGCGTGGTGCTTCGTAGCCGCTATTCGGAGCGGCCGAACGTCTCCCGACGAGCCTACCTGAAATTTTGCAGCGTTGTAGGGTATCGAAAGACGAGTAAAACAAGGTAATATAAGTGTATATTTCGTTGAGAATTGGCCGAGTTATTAAGAAAAGAGCGTAAATTTCTCCCGACGAGCCTACCCGAAATTATTATATCCTTGTAGCGCGTTTCAATACGAATCCAACAAGGTATTATAAGTATATGTTTCGTTGAGAATTGGCCGAGTTATCGAGGAAAAACTCGCGCGCTTCGCGCGCGAGAGACTAAGTCCGAGCGGCGTGGTGCTTCGTAGCCGCTATTCGGAGCGGCCGAACGTCTCCCGACGAGCCTACCTGAAATTTTGCAGCGTTGTAGGGTATCGAAAGACGAGTAAAACAAGGTAATATAAGTGTATATTTCGTTGAGAATTGGCCGAGTTATTAAGAAAAGAGCGTAAATTTCTCCCGACGAGCCTACCCGAAATTATTATATCCTTGTAGCGCGTTTCAATACGAATCCAACAAGGTATTATAAGTATATATTTCGTTGAGAATTGGCCGAGTTATTGAGGAAAAACCGGCGCGCTTCGCGCGCGAGAGACTAAGTCCGAGCGGCGTGGTGCTTCGTAGCCGCTATTCGGAGCGGCCGAACGTCTCCCGACGAGCCTACCTGAAATTTTGCAGCGTAGTAGGGTATCGAAAGACGAGTAAAACAAGGTAATATAAGTGTATATTTCGTTGAGAATTGGCCGAGTTATTAAGAAAAGAGCGTAAATTTCTCCCGACGAGCCCACCTGAAATTATTATATCCTTGTAGCGCGTTTCAATACGAATCCAACAAGGTATTATAAGTATATGTTTCGTTGAGAATTGGCCGAGTTATTGAGGAAAAACTCGCGCGCTTCGCGCGCGAGAGACTAAGTCCGAGCGGCGTGGTGCTTCGTAGCCGCTATTCGGAGCGGCCGAACGTCTCCCGACGAGCCTACCTGAAATTTTGCAGCGTAGTAGGGTATCGAAAGACGAGTAAAACAAGGTAATATAAGTGTATATTTCGTTGAGAATTGGCCGAGTTATTAAGAAAAGAGCGTAAATTTCTCCCGACGAGCCCACCTGAAATTATTATATCCTTGTAGCGCGTTTCAATACGAATCCAACAAGGTATTATAAGTATATGTTTCGTTGAGAATTGGCCGAGTTATTGAGGAAAAACTCGCGCGCTTCGCGCGCGAGAGACTAAGTCCGAGCGGCGTGGTGCTTCGTAGCCGCTATTCGGAGCGGCCGAACGTCTCCCGACGAGCCTACCTGAAATTTTGCAGCGTTGTAGGGTATCGAAAGACGAGTAAAACAAGGTAATATAAGTGTATATTTCGTTGAGAATTGGCCGAGTTATTAAGAAAAGAGCGTAAATTTCTCCCGACGAGCCTACCCGAAATTATTATATCCTTGTAGCGCGTTTCAATACGAATCCAACAAGGTATTATAAGTATATGTTTCGTTGAGAATTGGCCGAGTTATTGAGGAAAAACTGGCGCGAGGGTTCGCGAGCGGGTAGGCCTGACTCTCTTAAGGTACCGAGGGGGGCGCGGGGGGGGGGCGGCGGGCGCCGTGGGCTAGCCGGCGCGCGGGGGGGGGCTAGCCGCCGCGCGGGCCAGCCGGTTGCGCGCGCATCTATGACTATCTTATGGTAGCTTTTGATGTTACAAGGCATCGCGAGGCTGGTACTTTGAAGAAAATTTCAAAGTGCCAGCGGCGTGTTGCTTTCGCCGGAGGACAAAAAAATTACAAGTCCCAGCGGCGTAGTGCTTCGTCGCGGCTATTCCGGAAGGGCATATTTCTCCCGACGAGCCTACCTGAAATTATTATATCCTTGTAGGGCGTTTCAATACGAATCCAACAAGGTATTATAAGTATATATTTCGTTGAGAATTGGCCGAGTTATCGAGGAAAAACTCGCGCGCTTCGCGCGCGAGAGACTAAGTCCGAGCGGCGTGGTGCTTCGTAGCCGCTATTCGGAGCGGCCGAACGTCTCCCGACGAGCCTACCTGAAATTTTACAGCGTTGTAGGGTATCGAAAGACGAGTAAAACAAGGTAATATAAGTGTATATTTCGTTGAGAATTGGCCGAGTTATTAAGAAAAGAGCGTAAATTTCTCCCGACGAGCCTACCTGAAATTATTATAT
>CAKJTC030000215.1:37500-42500 GCA_917499265.3 Mimumesa dahlbomi | reverse complement strand
ATTCTTTCGCCAGCTTGTTCTAAGGACAATCTTGGCACCAGGTATTTCGGACAGTAGTATAGAACATGATGAGATGTTTCCATCTCACCACACTCACACTCGTTGTCCTCAACCAAAGCAAATTCCTTGAGTTTCGCACGGAAATCTCCGTGTCCACTCAGGAATTGAGATACATAGTGGTCTGGTTCCACCCAATACGATTTGAGTCTCTGAGTTACGTCTTTGAAGAAACGGAAAGTCGTTCGACCGTCCTTCGACGAAACCCATCGATTCTGCCATACCCTAAGGATTTCGTTTCTCACCGCATCTATCGCTGCAGATGTCGAAACTTCCTCGGCGGCCAGAGCAAGGCCGGTGATATGACAATTTCCGCAATCGACATCGATCTGTCTTCGAGCTTTATAAACACACGCGCGCTCCGCGACCACTAAGTCTATCGGTATCGCACCCGCGATTACGTGAATCGCATCGTGAGACACCGTACGATAGGCTTTCGTGGTGCATAGTAAGACTTGACGTTGAGCGCTAGCGAGGATTCTCCTCGCCTTCGCGCCCAAGCGATCAGCCCACCCGGCAGCGGCGTATGTTATGATCGGAACGAACAAGCCGTTGTACATCGTACGCAGAGCTCGATGTTCCAATCCCCAATTGGATCGGGCGATTCTTGCCAACGCGTTGAACGTTTGCAAGCATTTCGCCCGGAGAATCTCAACATGGGAATTAATTCCCAATCGCACATCGAAGTGAACTCCCAGATACCTTACGGTATTACTGAAAGGAACGCTTCGTCCGTCCACCTTTATCATAGGGGGCCGATCCCAGTCCAGGTTTCCCCGAACAAGAATCATCTCGGTCTTAGCGGCCGCTAGCGAGAGTTTCTGCGAGGCGCACCACGCAGAAATCTCGTTCGCAACCGCCTGCCCTTTTGCCTGAAGTTCCACCCTCGAGTTGCCAGAGACAATCACGAGGAGGTCATCAGCATAGGCGATGGGTTCACAATCGAACCCGCTGACAAGTCGCTGTAGAATCTCATCGAAAATGAGATTCCAACAGCTAGGACCGAGAACGGACCCTTGCGGACATCCTTTTGAAACTGACTTCGATACCGATCCGCTGTTGGCGACGATTGTCGCCTCACGGTTCGTGAAGTAGTTCGCCAGGAGCCGATAAAGGTTTCGAGGGCAGCTTCGTAACTTTAAATTATTAAAGATACTCGGCCACCAAACATTATCGAATGCTCCAGAGATATCAAACAGGAGCGCGATCACGTATTTCTCTTCTCGAGCAGATACAAGATTCCGGAATTTTACCACGGCATCCTCCGTGGATCGTCCCGATCTGAATCCGTACTGCCGATCCGAAGAAAAACGTGGATCTAGGAACACATTTGAGAGCCGGTGAACAATCAACTTCTCCAGTACTTTGCCAAGTATCGAAAGCAGACAAATCGGTCTATACGATTTGGCTTCTGTCCCCGGTTTCATGGGACTTTTGAGTAGGATCTTTAAAGATCCTATTTTCCATCGCACAGGGAATACTCCATATTTCAGACATCCATTATATAATCTGAGTAGCTCTCCGTTCAGGGAACCCCACGAACGTTGAACTACTTCAGTCTCAATAAGGTCCAAACCTGGACATTTGCGCCTTTTTAGGCTTGAAATCGCGTTGCCGATCTCAGACAGGGAGAAGGAATGGGTATCCTCTGTGTCTGGATCTGTGGCAACGTCCTTTCGTGTCTGTTTCTGACGATCTGTTTCGTCTTCCGTACGGTCATCCGGAATTAATTCATGTAATAGAGTTTCCGCTGTGGTGTGCCAATCCATCGTATAGCCGCCTTCGGGTGTTCGAAGGTTACTAATAGCTTCATCAATATTTAGCTTTTCTTGGGTGATCTTATATACAAGTCCCCATGGCTCTCTGTTCCCCTGTTCTGTGACAAAAGCTTTCCAACTGCGTAGCTTTGCGCTACGCACTGCAGCCGTGAAAGCCTTTCTCTCGACGAGATACTTCGCTTTCTTGGCCGCTCTTACAGTCACATCTCTTTCGCTCTGAAAGTCTCGTCTAAGTTTATAGACGAGTTTTTTTCGCTTCGATAAATCGTGCCCCCACCAGGGGACTGACTTTTTGCTCCATTGCTTGCAGCGCATAGAACCTCTGCATGCGGTTATGATCGAATTTTCGATGCTTTCCGCTAGCTGTTCGACTTCTGCGGGACTTTGTAAGTCCTCGCAGGGCAGAGTTCTCTTTGCTTTAAGCAGGAGCTTGTCAAATCTCAACCAATTGGCTTTGCTCGTAAGAAACCTTCCCTGGCGGGAATGGTTTCCTGTAGTGCGTTCAAAGTCGACATCAAAGTCGACGACAAATTCTATCGCTCGATGGTCGCTGGATGTTAGATTCGGATGAATCTTCCAGGACCGTAGTGCGTTCAAAATATCGAATGTCACGAATGTGGCATCGATGTGAGACTCACCGACGGGGCCGGAAAAGGTAGGAATACCTCCGGCCTCGTTTACCACAATCAGTCCATGCTGCGCGAGGAACTCTTCGAGTTTTTCCCCTCGCCCGTCAGTCTCTGCACTGCCCCAAAGGGCAGAATTTGCATTGACATCTGCAGCAATAATGACTCTCTTGTGGTTAAGTGCTGTAAGCACCTTTTCAAGACGAGCCAGACTTACTTCAATCTCTTCCGAGTATTGAAAGTACTGGCTCACGATGTGGAAAGATCCACATTTTCCGCTCAAATGGACGCAAGAAAGATGCGTGTCCGACAGGTGCGACATTTTGACGACCGTAATGTCCGGGTTTCTGACTGCTACTGCAGCCATACACGCCGGGCCATCCACGGTGCCAAAAGATGCTGTTCGAGTCGCTAGCCCTAGTCCCGGGATTTTTCCGCGGAAACTGTAGGGTTCCTGTGCGAGCAACACATCTATGTTTCTCTTGTCCATTTTCATTCGTGTCTCGTCTGTGACAATTTTGGATCGCTGCATATTGAGCTGCAGGATCCGCATTGGTCGACGGACTCGAATATTCTCGGCGTTAGCCATAATTGGTGCGAGAGATTTCGCGTTCCACTGCCGCCTTGTAACAAGGACAGCACTTATCTCTCGCCTTATGGCTAATGCCGGTCTTCTTACCGCTTGCTTTGCAGTTCGAGCAAACCGGCTGTTTGCTCTTGCTGCTGCAAGCGGCAGAATTATGCCCTTTTTCGGCACAATGTTCGCAGACTTCGCTTTCACTGCGACAGTGTTTGGCAACGTGCCCAAACATCTGACACTTAAAGCATCGAGTCGCGGCGACATAATCCTGTGCTCTGCAGGATAGCCAGCCGACGAATACTCGACCATTATACAACATCTGCTTCCTCACACTGGGAGACACCTCTACAACCCAGTTCGAGCGTCCGTCTCCTCTGCCTTTGGTCTTGAACCGTGGCTTCAGAAATTCGGACGCGTCGAGACCGGCTGCGTCTCCCGAGTTCTGCTTTCTCAAGCAGGAGGTTAGTTCCTCCTCGGACAAATTTTGAGGAACGTCGAAGATTATTATCTTCGGGTTCCTCTTCGCAACTAGAGCCGTCTTAAGCCCAGCTTTCCTGAGCTGTGACGACTCCGTAAAGGCCTTCAAATCCTCGGGCCTCTCGGTTTCGACGGAAATTCCACCGCTGTGGATCCGCTTAACCGAGCGCACTCGGATTTGGGCCTTGGTCGGTTTGACCAGAGACAGGACAGCGCGCTTAGTCGCATCACTGTCCTTGAAGGTCCTCCTGTCCTGGGGGAAGATCTTCACCACATGCAGTGGTGTTGATTTTGCCGCAGCAGGAGGGCCTCTCTGGCCAACTCGTCTCGCCGCATCCGCGTAGGACGTCGGCTTCGACGGTGTTGGAAGCGCACTTGTCGCTTCAAGTCGCTTCGCGACTTTCAGCGACTTCGACACCGCGGTCTCAACGGCGACTTGAGATTTTCTAATCTCCCCGTCCGCCACGCTGAGTTTTCCCTCGAGGAAACTGTTCCGGAGGAGCAGTTCCTGCACGAGGGCCGACAGTGCCGACACGTTCTCCATAATAAGACCTGTGGTCTCTTTATTGATCTTCCTGAGAGGATCAAGGCAGAGACTCAACAGAGCCTTATCATGGGTGACGGCTTCGGCTCTTACAAGCTCGAGAGGCCGAAATTTAGGCAAAGGCAGTGCCTCCGTCACTGCCTTTCCTTTACTCGATTTCGCGGAGTCCGCGGCTCCCGGTGCCTTTTTCTTCTGACCCCTCGACTCTTTCCCGGAGACCGGGCTAGCCGAGGAAGGCTTGCCGGTAGTCGGCGCCTTTGGCGCGACCGCCACTTTCTCTTTTCCCTCTTTTGAGGGTTTCTTTTTGTCTTTCAAGACTGGCGCCGCGGGCGTGGTAACCCGGACCGTCTTTACGGACTTTTCCGGAATGTCCGTGGGCTCCGGAGAGCTCACTGGACGCTTCCTTTTATAAGTGACCTGCTCGAAGTCCATGTCCTCAGGCGGGACAGGAGTTCGAGCACGGTCATTGCCTCGGCTCTCAATAGCCGTACAGGCACCTGCTTCAATATGTGAAGAGGCCGCGGCGCCGCCGCTCACGGAGGAGACAGCGACTTGGCCCTTCACGCTTATTGAGACTTTTTCGTCAAGGATGCCCGCGTCGGGTCCCTCCTCGACTACTTCGGTCTTTATAACAGTCGAGTTTTCCCTGCTCCTTGTCGGGACAGGGACTCGACTCAGTCGAACCGTCAAATTCCGGGCTTTTTCGCTGTCGGAGGATTTTCCTCCGACCGCTACTACGGCCTTTTCGCCCTTTTGGGCGTTCTTTGAGGACGTGCCGGGTTCCTCGGCACTCCTCTCACGGGCAGTTACTTTTGAGCTGGGACGCTCGGTTTTGTTGGCTTGGGTGCCACACTTGATCGTTTTACATTTTTTCGTGTTAATCATGATTACCCAATTTTTTTGTATTTTGTGTCGTGTGTAATTGTCTGCGGATTTCC
>CAKJTC030000215.1:0-32500 GCA_917499265.3 Mimumesa dahlbomi | reverse complement strand
GCGGTCGCCGTCGTAAAGACAGACGACTCACGTACGCCGCGACGGACCGCTGACCGTGTCACACGTTCGCGTCTCTCGCACTATCCTCTCTCATTCTCGCTTTTATCCAATACGATATCTGCCGCGACAAACGCCGACGAAACACCCAGTATTCGCTCGTACGCGAGGCGCACCGCCATAGCCACCGACTCAGAAACGTTCCGCGGCTGCGGAACGACGGCGAGGCAACGGAGCGCAACGCGCAAGCAGTTTCTAGTTACGTGAACGACCCTCAGCCAGGCGTGGTCCGGGAATTGTATCCGTGGACCGCAATGTGCGTTCGAAATGTCGATGTTCATGTGTCCTGCAGTTCACACGTTGACGCGCAATTAGCTGCGTTCTTCATCGACCCACGAGCCAAGTGATCCACCGTTCAGGGTTGTATTTTACAATTTTATCCGGTACGCTTGCCCTCCGCGAAGGAACAAGACGCACGAATATCATGTAGTGAAAAAATCGTAGCATAGATTCTCGGTTTTTAAAAAGCCGAGACCCGGGGCTTCCTGCGAGCGCGCGCAGAAAGTCCGGGCGCCGCTACGAATAGCGGCACGTTTAAGGAGCCTTGTCGGCGACCGGGCGCACAGTACCTTTAAAAACCTTCTAAAATCGGAGCCGACTGGGTGTAACGGGAGGTCGTTTGCTGTTCGAGACCTCCTTCAACTCCCCGTTACGCTATCTCCGACCGCGCGACGAGAGAGACCGACGGTAAACGCGCGAACTCGCGCGAATACACACGTAAGCGGTCTCTCGCGCAAAGGTTACACCGGATACCTACGCGGACGCGAGGGAATAAAACCCAACGCCGACCGCGAGGTGCCGATACAAGACTCCGGCGCGACGTACGAAAACTCGCGGAAAGAAAACCGGCGGCGAGCCGCGTACAGGACACGACAGAGGGAACGTCGCGAATTCGAAATATTCGATTCGACGGCGGCTCGTTCCCCCGAAGCGTCCGTACAACGCTCGCTACACGCAGGCGGTAGTCTCTCCGACGAGCTCCGACGTTCACGCTCGTTCGACAACGGGTCAGCCCCGTGTAAACCTGGTATACGAGGTTATAGAAGCACGAAGGCAGGTTCATCCAAGCGCGTACGTCTCTTTACAAGCGAGACAGAGCTCATCGGCGACAGATCCGGACGGCGGGTCGTTCGACCTCACGCAAGCGCCTGGATCCTCGCTAAACTCCGAGGATGTCTCTACACGACGTACGCGGGGCTCCGAAACCTTCTCTTCCCTCGCCTTCACTATTATATAGTGAGTGCCCGAGGCACACGATGTGGACTGTCCACCGTTGGCGCTGGTTCGATCTCTTTTCATCGAACGTTTGGTATTTGTTTCGTGGCGTACCGGTCTTGTACGCCACGAGAGATTTTCTTTGTATTTTGTATATTCGTTTAAAGTCTTTCGTTTTTGTAAACGTTAATGATCCTTCCGCAGGTTCACCTACGGAAACCTTGTTACGACTTTTACTTCCTCTAAATGATCAAGTTTGGTCATCTTCCCGGCAACATCGGCAATGCCGAGACATTGCCGCGCACCAGTCCGAAGACCTCACTAAATCATTCAATCGGTAGTAGCGACGGGCGGTGTGTACAAAGGGCAGGGACGTAATCAACGCGAGCTTATGACTCGCGCTTACTGGGAATTCCTCGTTCATGGGGAATAATTGCAAGCCCCAATCCCTAGCACGAAGGAGGTTCAGCGGGTTACCCGGGCCTTTCGGACAGGGAAAACACGCTGATTCCTTCAGTGTAGCGCGCGTGCGGCCCAGAACATCTAAGGGCATCACAGACCTGTTATTGCTCAATCTCGTGCGGCTAGAAGCCGCCTGTCCCTCTAAGAAGATTTGTTTGTACGTTGGTAGTAAAAACCCACCGACCGAAGCCGGGGGCCTTCGAGATACCATAATATACGCCTATTTAGCAGGCTAGAGTCTCGTTCGTTATCGGAATTAACCAGACAAATCGCTCCACCAACTAAGAACGGCCATGCACCACCACCCACCGAATCAAGAAAGAGCTATCAATCTGTCAATCCTTCCGGTGTCCGGGCCTGGTGAGGTTTCCCGTGTTGAGTCAAATTAAGCCGCAGGCTCCACTCCTGGTGGTGCCCTTCCGTCAATTCCTTTAAGTTTCAGCTTTGCAACCATACTTCCCCCGGAACCCAAAAGCTTTGGTTTCCCGGAAGCTGCCCGCCGAGTCATCGGAGGAACTTCGGCGGATCGCTAGCTGGCATCGTTTATGGTTAGAACTAGGGCGGTATCTGATCGCCTTCGAACCTCTAACTTTCGTTCTTGATTAATGAAAACATTTTTGGCAAATGCTTTCGCTTCTGTCCGTCTTGCGACGATCCAAGAATTTCACCTCTAACGTCGCAATACGAATGCCCCCATCTGTCCCTATTAATCATTACCTCGGGGTTCCGAAAACCAACAAAATAGAACCGAGGTCCTATTCCATTATTCCATGCACGCAGTATTCAGGCGAAGGTAGCCTGCTTTGAGCACTCTAATTTGTTCAAAGTAAACGTACCGGCCCACCTCGACACTCAGTGAAGAGCACCGCGATGGGATATTAGTTGGACCGCCCCGCGAGGAGGCTAAGCCCACCGGTAGGACGTACCACATAATGCCAGTTAAACACCGCGAGCGGTGAACCGACACTGTGGCACACAGATTCAACTACGAGCTTTTTAACCGCAACAACTTTAATATACGCTATTGGAGCTGGAATTACCGCGGCTGCTGGCACCAGACTTGCCCTCCAATTGATCCTCGTTAAAGGATTTAAAGTGTACTCATTCCGATTACGGGGCCTCGGATGAGTCCCGTATCGTTATTTTTCGTCACTACCTCCCCGTGCCGGGAGTGGGTAATTTGCGCGCCTGCTGCCTTCCTTGGATGTGGTAGCCGTTTCTCAGGCTCCCTCTCCGGAATCGAACCCTGATTCCCCGTTACCCGTTACAACCATGGTAGGCGCAGAGCCTACCATCGACAGTTGATAAGGCAGACATTTGAAAGATGCGTCGCCGGTGCTAAGAGACCGTGCGATCAGCACAAAGTTATTCAGAGTCACCAAAGCAAACGATGGACGAACGGCGAACCGCCGCCACCGATTGGTTTTGATCTAATAAATGCGTTCCTCCCATCTCTAGTCGGAACTCTGGTTTGCATGTATTAGCTCTAGAATTACCACAGTTATCCAAGTAAATGTGGGTACGATCTAAGAAACCATAACTGATTTAATGAGCCATTCGCGGTTTCACCTTAATTCGGCATGTACTGAGACATGCATGGCTTAATCTTTGAGACAAGCATATGACTACTGGCAGGATCAACCAGGGAGCTTCGTTCTTCGATATCTTGTATCGTGCTCCCGAGAGGTCGAGTGTATCTCGTGTGTTATGTATATATTCGTCGCCGGCTCTGCGTACAGACCGGTCGACTACACTTCGCCTCTTGTAACTTTTAGAAAATTTCTACGGAGAAGGACACGTCGCTCCTTTTTCACAATGCCCTCAAATTTGAACGTTACGTTCCTTCCCCGTTGCCCCTTAGAAATTTCTTCTCTCACACCTCTTACTTCGTTATACTCATGTCAATCACCGACAGCGACGAGTCGCTGGTCCGCGTGAGACATGCCCGTCCTTTAATCTCTCTTTTTCGGGATTTTTCCCGACGCTAGTTCGTTTACGACTTTTCGTAATACGTCTTGGAAATTTTTCATATTATTTCGCTTCGAAACCGAAGTTTCGCTTTATTCTCGCTCGGAATCGAGAGAGTTGATGCTCAGTAGGAACGAGCCGTATAGACTCGCTGCCAACGCCCACCCTTGGACGCGTACCACATAAGAGCCATTCGGTCAAAGACACCGACTCGTGGTAATGATGTATTCGTAGTTTAAAGATTTCAAAGTCCCGTAGAACACCGAGCGAACAAACTACCCTGGCAATCGACCGAGATCGTAGAGCAAAGTAGCCGTCGCACCGGCGTAAAGACTAAGAAATTTTTCAAAGTTCCATCAATAACGACAACAAGCGAACGTACCCTTGCAATCGACCGAGATCGTAGAGCGGAATACACGCCGCATCGCATTGTGGACTTTGACGTTTTCTCCTCCTCCTCCTCTTCCCTCTTTGCAACAAGCGATTCTCAAAGTCGAGTATACCGAACACGACGGAGCCATGGACAATCGACCGAGATCGTAGAGCAGACTCCGACATCCGATACAAAGACTTGAGAATCTTTCCAAATTCCATCAATAACGACAACAAGCGATGTACCCTGACAATCGACCGAGATCGTAGAGCGGAATACACGCCGCATCGCATTGTGAAATAGGAAATTTGTTTCTATTTCTCAAAGTTCCATCAATCGCTACAGCAAAGCGTGTACCCTTGCAATCGACCGAGGTCGAAAGCGTAATACACGCCGCATGGTATTGTATGGACTTGGAAATTTTTCGTACTGCCCCAGTAGTACTATTCTATCTTTCTCCTCTTTCCGTACTTTAAAATATTTCTCAATTTCATATTACACTGCCCCAGTGTCTTTTACTTCTCCTCAATTTCATCTCCGAGCGCTTCTATATACTTGCGAGGACGTAGCGCCGTACACTAGCAATCGACCGAGATCGTAGAGCAGGTACGCGCCGCCTCTGACTCGCCGCCTTCCTCGACGAGTCGCGCTCCCCTATAGATACGAAGGCGCCGGCAGTAAGGTCGGCGCCGGCCGGGCTTAAGCCCGCGCGCTTACCTGGGTAAACCGCCGCAACGCCTTTCGCACACCTCAGTCAATCATGCTCCTCCGTCCCTATATTTCTTCCAAGTCTCGTATACCGAACGACGGAACTCTGGCAATCGACCGAGATCGTAGAGCAGAGAAACCGCAATCCGATACAGAGACTTTAGAATTTTTCCAAGTTCCATCGAGAACGAAAACAAGCGTATACCCTTGCAATCGACCGAGATCGTAGAGCGGAATACACGCCGAATCGCATCGTGGACTTAGAAATTTTTCGTACTGCCCCAGTAGTACTGTCTCTTCTCGTCTCTCTTTCCTTATAATTTTTCAAAGTTCCATCGAGAACGAAAACAAGCGTATACCCTTGCAATCGACCGAGATCGTAGAGCGGAATACACGCCGAATCGCATCGTGGACTTAGAAATTTTTCGTACTGCCCCAGTAGTACTGTCTCTTCTCTCGTCTCTCTTTCCTTATAATTTTTCAAAGTACCTCTTCCCAACAAGCGATTCTCAAAGTCGAGTATACCAAACACGACGGAGCCATGGACAATCGACCGAGATCGTAGAGCAGACTCCGACATCCGATACAAAGACTTGAGAATCTTTCCAAATTCCATCAATAACGACAACAAGCGATGTACCCTGACAATCGACCGAGATCGTAGAGCGGAATACACGCCGCATCGCATTGTGAAATAGGAAATTTGTTTCTATTTCTCAAAGTTCCATCAATCGCTACAGCAAAGCGTGTACCCTTGCAATCGACCGAGGTCGAAAGCGTAATACACGCCGCATGGTATTGTATGGACTTGGAAATTTTTCGTACTGCCCCAGTAGTACTGTCTCTTCTCGTCTCTCTTTCCTCATAATTTTTCAAAGTTCCATCGAGAACGAAAACAAGCGTATACCCTTGCAATCGACCGAGATCGTAGAGCGGAATACACGCCGAATCGCATCGTGGACTTAGAAATTTTTCGTACTGCCCCAGTAGTACTATTCTATCTTTCTCCTCTTTCCGTACTTTAAAATATTTCTCAATTTCATATTACACTGCCCCAGTGTCTTTTACTTCTCCTCAATTTCATTTCCGAGCGCTTCTATATACTTGCGAGGACGTAGCGCCGTACACTAGCAATCGACCGAGATCGTAGAGCAGGTACGCGCCGCCTCTGACTCGCCGCCTTCCTCGACGAGTCGCGCTCCCCTATAGATACGAAGGCGCCGGCAGTAAGGTCGGCGCCGGCCGGGCTTAAGCCCGCGCGCTTACCTGGGTAAACCGCCGCAACGCCTTTCGCACACCTCAGTCAATCATGCTCCTCCGTCCCTATATTTCTTCCAAGTCTCGTATACCGAACGACGGAACTCTGGCAATCGACCGAGATCGTAGAGCAGAGAAACCGCAATCCGATACAGAGACTTTAGAATTTTTCCAAGTTCCATCGAGAACGAAAACAAGCGTATACCCTTGCAATCGACCGAGATCGTAGAGCGGAATACACGCCGAATCGCATCGTGGACTTAGAAATTTTTCGTACTGCCCCAGTAGTACTGTCTCTTCTCTCGTCTCTCTTTCCTTATAATTTTTCAAAGTTCCATCGAGAACGAAAACAAGCGTATACCCTTGCAATCGACCGAGATCGTAGAGCGGAATACACGCCGAATCGCATCGTGGACTTAGAAATTTTTCGTACTGCCCCAGTAGTACTGTCTCTTCTCTCGTCTCTCTTTCCTTATAATTTTTCAAAGTTCCAACGAGAACGAAAACAAGCGTATACCCTTGCAATCGACCGAGATCGTAGAGCGGAATACACGCCGAATCGCATCGTGGACTTAGAAATTTTTCGTACTGCCCCAGTAGTACTGTCTCTTCTCGCCTCTCTGTCCTTATAAATTTTCAAAGTTCCATCGAGAACGAGAACAAGCGTATACCCTTGCAATCGACCGATATCGTAGAGCGGAATATACGCCGAATCGCATCGTGGACTTAGAAATTTTTCGTACTGCCCCAGTAGTACTCTCCTCTCGCCTCTCTTTCCTTATAAATTTTCAAAGTTCCATCGAGAACGAGAACAAGCGTATACCCTTGCAATCGACCGAGATCGTAGAGCGGAATATACGCCGAATCGCATCGTGGACTTAGAAATTTTTCGTACTGCCCCAGTAGTACTCTCCTCTCGCCTCTCTTTCCTTATAAATTTTCAAAGTTCCATCGAGAACGAGAACAAGCGTATACCCTTGCAATCGACCGAGATCGTAGAGCGGAATATACGCCGAATCGCATCGTGGACTTAGAAATTTTTCGTACTGCCCCAGTAGTACTATTCTATCTTTCTCCTCTTTCCGTACTTTAAAATATTTCTCAATTTCATATTACACTGCCCCAGTGTCTTTAACTTATTCTCAATATCACCTCCGAGCGCTTCCTTATACTTGCGAGGACGTAGCGCCGTACACTAGCAATCGACCGAGATCGTAGAGTAGGTACGCGCCGCCTCTGACTCGTCGCCTGCCTCGACCGAGTCGCGCTCCCCTATAGATACCAGGGCGCCGGGAGTAAGGTCGGCGCCGGCCGGGCTTAAGCCCGCGCGCTTACCTGGGTAAACCGCCGAAAGCCTTTTCGGCCGTTGGGACTTAGTCTCTGGAGCGACCAAAAATGACATTTTGAACTCCTTATAACATATATATTTTTTTTTACAGAAAGTTGCGCTTGATCATTGGCTTCTAGAAAAACATAATTTTATTAAAAAATATTTTTTTTTTCTATGAAAAAACGCAATTTTAATTTTTCAAACTACGGTAAAAACGTTAAATGCATTATTAACAATATAAACAAATATTATATCCATATGTAGAATCGAAAGACTAAATAAAAGCTATTAACAAATTTTATTTTGGACGAATATTTTATTAATTAATGCAATATTAAGTTTTCGGCATTACGAATCGGACAAAAATCGACTATTAACAATATAAAATATTATTAGATCCTTGTGTAGAATCGAAAGACGAATCCAACCATACAATATAAGTGTATATTTTGTTTAGAATAACAATAATTATTACGAAATAAAATTTCGACCGCTCGAGAGACAAAGTCCCAGCGACGTAGTGCTTTGTAGCGGCTATTCCGGACGGGCAAATTTCTCCCGACGACCCTACCTGAAATTATTATATCCTTGTAGGGCGTTTCAATACGAGTAAAACAAGGTAATATAAGTATATATTTCGTTGAGAATTGGCGAAGTTATAAACAAAAAACCTTCCGAGCGTACCGCTCGAGAGACTAAGTCCGAGCGGCGTAGTGCTTCGTCCCGGCTATTCCAGACGGGCATATTTCTCCTGACGACCCTACCTGAAATTATTATATCCTTGTAGGGCATCGAAATACGAATAAAACAAGGTAATATAAGTATATATTTCGTTGAGAATTGGCCGAGTTATTAAGAAAAAACCTTCCGAGCGGTACGCGCGAGAGACTAAGTCCCGACGGCACGCGCGAGAGACTAAGTCCCAGCGGCGTAGTGCTTCGTCCCGGCTATTCCGGACGGGCATATTTCTCCCGACGACCCTACCTGAAATTATTATATCCTTGTAGGGCGTTTCAATACGAGTAAAACAAGGTAATATAAGTATATATTTCGTTGAGAATTGGCCGAGTTATTAAGAAAAAACCTTCCGAGCGTACCGCTCGAGAGACTAAGTCCGAGCGGCGTAGTGCTTCGTAGCCGCTATTCCGGACGGGCTTATGTCTCCCGACGACCCTACCTGAAATTATTATAGCATTGTAGGGTATCGAAATACGAGTAAAACAAGGTAATATAAGTATATATTTCGTTGAGAATTGGCAGAGTTATTAAGAAAAAACCGTAAATGTCTCCCGACGAGCCTATCTGAAATTATTATATCCTTGTAGGGCGTTTCAATACGAATCCAACAAGGTATTATAAGTATATATTTCGTTGAGAATTGGCGAAGTTATTAAGAAAAAACCTTCCGAGCGGTACGCGCCAGAGACTAAGTCCCGACGGCACGCGCGAGAGACTAAGTCCCAGCGGCGTAGTGCTTCGTAGCCGCTATTCCGGACGGGCTTATGTCTCCCGACGAGCCTACCTGAAATTATTATATCCTTGTAGGGCGTTTCAATACGAGTAAAACAAGGTAATATAAGTATATATTTCGTTGAGAATTGGCCGAGTTATTAAGAAAAAACCTTCCGAGCGTACCGCTCGAGAGACTAAGTCCGAGCGGCGTAGTGCTTCGTAGCCGCTATTCCGGACGGGCTTATGTCTCCCGACGACCCTACCTGAAATTATTATAGCATTGTAGGGTATCGAAATACGAGTAAAACAAGGTAATATAAGTATATATTTCGTTGAGAATTGGCAGAGTTATTAAGAAAAAACCGTAAATGTCTCCCGACGAGCCTATCTGAAATTATTATATCCTTGTAGGGCGTTTCAATACGAATCCAACAAGGTATTATAAGTATATATTTCGTTGAGAATTGGCGAAGTTATTAAGAAAAAACCTTCCGAGCGGTACGCGCCAGAGACTAAGTCCCGACGGCACGCGCGAGAGACTAAGTCCCAGCGGCGTAGTGCTTCGTAGCCGCTATTCCGGACGGGCTTATGTCTCCCGACGAGCCTACCTGAAATTATTATATCCTTGTAGGGCGTTTCAATACGAGTAAAATAAGGTAATATAAGTATATATTTCGTTGAGAATTGGCCGAGTTATTAAGAAAAAACCTTCCGAGCGTACCGCTCGAGAGACTAAGTCCGAGCGGCGTGGTGCTTCGTAGCCGCTATTCGGAGCGGCCGAACGTCTCCCGACGAGCCTACCTGAAATTTTGCAGCGTAGTAGGGTATCGAAAGACGAGTAAAACAAGGTAATATAAGTGTATATTTCGTTGAGAATTGGCCGAGTTATTAAGAAAAGAGCGTAAATTTCTCCCGACGAGCCTACCCGAAATTATTATATCCTTGTAGCGCGTTTCAATACGAATCCAACAAGGTATTATAAGTATATATTTCGTTGAGAATTGGCCGAGTTATTGAGGAAAAACCGGCGCGCTTCGCGCGCGAGAGACTAAGTCCGAGCGGCGTGGTGCTTCGTAGCCGCTATTCGGAGCGGCCGAACGTCTCCCGACGAGCCTACCTGAAATTTTGCAGCGTAGTAGGGTATCGAAAGACGAGTAAAACAAGGTAATATAAGTGTATATTTCGTTGAGAATTGGCCGAGTTATTAAGAAAAGAGCGTAAATTTCTCCCGACGAGCCCACCTGAAATTATTATATCCTTGTAGCGCGTTTCAATACGAATCCAACAAGGTATTATAAGTATATGTTTCGTTGAGAATTGGCCGAGTTATTGAGGAAAAACTCGCGCGCTTCGCGCGCGAGAGACTAAGTCCGAGCGGCGTGGTGCTTCGTAGCCGCTATTCGGAGCGGCCGAACGTCTCCCGACGAGCCTACCTGAAATTTTGCAGCGTAGTAGGGTATCGAAAGACGAGTAAAACAAGGTAATATAAGTGTATATTTCGTTGAGAATTGGCCGAGTTATTAAGAAAAGAGCGTAAATTTCTCCCGACGAGCCCACCTGAAATTATTATATCCTTGTAGCGCGTTTCAATACGAATCCAACAAGGTATTATAAGTATATGTTTCGTTGAGAATTGGCCGAGTTATTGAGGAAAAACTCGCGCGCTTCGCGCGCGAGAGACTAAGTCCGAGCGGCGTGGTGCTTCGTAGCCGCTATTCGGAGCGGCCGAACGTCTCCCGACGAGCCTACCTGAAATTTTGCAGCGTTGTAGGGTATCGAAAGACGAGTAAAACAAGGTAATATAAGTGTATATTTCGTTGAGAATTGGCCGAGTTATTGAGGAAAAACCGGCGCGAGGGTTCGCGAGCGGGTAGGCCTGACTCTCTTAAGGTACCGAGGGGGGCGCGGGGGGGGGGGCGGCGGGCGCCGTGGGCTAGCCGGCGCGCGGGGGGGGGCTAGCCGCCGCGCGGGCCAGCCGGTTGCGCGCGCATCTATGACTATCTTATGGTAGCTTTTGATGTTACAAGGCATCGCGAGGCTGGTACTTTGAAGAAAATTTCAAAGTGCCAGCGGCGTGTTGCTTTCGCCGGAGGACAAAAAAATTACAAGTCCCAGCGGCGTAGTGCTTCGTCGCGGCTATTCCGGAAGGGCATATTTCTCCCGACGAGCCTACCTGAAATTATTATATCCTTGTAGGGCGTTTCAATACGAATCCAACAAGGTATTATAAGTATATATTTCGTTGAGAATTGGCCGAGTTATCGAGGAAAAACTCGCGCGCTTCGCGCGCGAGAGACTAAGTCCGAGCGGCGTGGTGCTTCGTAGCCGCTATTCGGAGCGGCCGAACGTCTCCCGACGAGCCTACCTGAAATTTTACAGCGTTGTAGGGTATCGAAAGACGAGTAAAACAAGGTAATATAAGTGTATATTTCGTTGAGAATTGGCCGAGTTATTAAGAAAAGAGCGTAAATTTCTCCCGACGAGCCTACCTGAAATTATTATATCCTTGTAGCGCGTTTCAATACGAATCCAACAAGGTATTATAAGTATATATTTCGTTTAGAATTGGCCGAGTTATTGAGGAAAAACTGGCGCGAGGGTTCGCGAGCGGGTAGGCCTGACTCTCTTAAGGTACCGAGGGGGGCGCGGGGGGGGGGCGGCGGGCGCCGTGGGCTAGCCGGCGCGCGGGGGGGGGGCTAGCCGCCGCGCGGGCCAGCCGGTTGCGCGCGCATCTATGACTATCTTATGGTAGCTTTTGATGTTACAAGGCATCGCGAGGCTGGTACTTTGAAGAAAATTTCAAAGTGCCAGCGGCGTGTTGCTTTCGCCGGAGGACAAAAAAATTACAAGTCCCAGCGGCGTAGTGCTTCGTCGCGGCTATTCCGGAAGGGCATATTTCTCCCGACGAGCCTACCTGAAATTATTATATCCTTGTAGGGCGTTTCAATACGAATCCAACAAGGTATTATAAGTATATATTTCGTTGAGAATTGGCCGAGTTATCGAGGAAAAACTCGCGCGCTTCGCGCGCGAGAGACTAAGTCCGAGCGGCGTGGTGCTTCGTAGCCGCTATTCGGAGCGGCCGAACGTCTCCCGACGAGCCTACCTGAAATTTTACAGCGTTGTAGGGTATCGAAAGACGAGTAAAACAAGGTAATATAAGTGTATATTTCGTTGAGAATTGGCCGAGTTATTAAGAAAAGAGCGTAAATTTCTCCCGACGAGCCTACCTGAAATTATTATATCCTTGTAGCGCGTTTCAATACGAATCCAACAAGGTATTATAAGTATATATTTCGTTTAGAATTGGCCGAGTTATTGAGGAAATACTGGCGCGAGGGTTCGCGAGCGGGTAGGCCTGACTCTCTTAAGGTACCGAGGGGGGCGCGGGGGGGGGGCGGCGGGCGCCGTGGGCTAGCCGGCGCGCGGGGGGGGGCTAGCCGCCGCGCGGGCCAGCCGGTTGCGCGCGCATCTATGACTATCTTATGGTAGCTTTTGATGTTACAAGGCATCGCGAGGCTGGTACTTTGAAGAAAATTTCAAAGTGCCAGCGGCGTGTTGCTTTCGCCGGAGGACAAAAAAATTACAAGTCCCAGCGGCGTAGTGCTTCGTCGCGGCTATTCCGGAAGGGCATATTTCTCCCGACGAGCCTACCTGAAATTATTATATCCTTGTAGGGCGTTTCAATACGAATCCAACAAGGTATTATAAGTATATATTTCGTTGAGAATTGGCCGAGTTATCGAGGAAAAACTCGCGCGCTTCGCGCGCGAGAGACTAAGTCCGAGCGGCGTGGTGCTTCGTAGCCGCTATTCGGAGCGGCCGAACGTCTCCCGACGAGCCTACCTGAAATTTTGCAGCGTTGTAGGGTATCGAAAGACGAGTAAAACAAGGTAATATAAGTGTATATTTCGTTGAGAATTGGCCGAGTTATTAAGAAAAGAGCGTAAATTTCTCCCGACGAGCCTACCCGAAATTATTATATCCTTGTAGCGCGTTTCAATACGAATCCAACAAGGTATTATAAGTATATATTTCGTTGAGAATTGGCCGAGTTATTGAGGAAAAACCGGCGCGCTTCGCGCGCGAGAGACTAAGTCCGAGCGGCGTGGTGCTTCGTAGCCGCTATTCGGAGCGGCCGAACGTCTCCCGACGAGCCTACCTGAAATTTTGCAGCGTAGTAGGGTATCGAAAGACGAGTAAAACAAGGTAATATAAGTGTATATTTCGTTGAGAATTGGCCGAGTTATTAAGAAAAGAGCGTAAATTTCTCCCGACGAGCCCACCTGAAATTATTATATCCTTGTAGCGCGTTTCAATACGAATCCAACAAGGTATTATAAGTATATGTTTCGTTGAGAATTGGCCGAGTTATTGAGGAAAAACTCGCGCGCTTCGCGCGCGAGAGACTAAGTCCGAGCGGCGTGGTGCTTCGTAGCCGCTATTCGGAGCGGCCGAACGTCTCCCGACGAGCCTACCTGAAATTTTGCAGCGTAGTAGGGTATCGAAAGACGAGTAAAACAAGGTAATATAAGTGTATATTTCGTTGAGAATTGGCCGAGTTATTAAGAAAAGAGCGTAAATTTCTCCCGACGAGCCTACCTGAAATTATTATATCCTTGTAGGGCGTTTCAATACGAATCCAACAAGGTATTATAAGTATATATTTCGTTGAGAATTGGCCGAGTTATCGAGGAAAAACTCGCGCGCTTCGCGCGCGAGAGACTAAGTCCGAGCGGCGTGGTGCTTCGTAGCCGCTATTCGGAGCGGCCGAACGTCTCCCGACGAGCCTACCTGAAATTTTGCAGCGTTGTAGGGTATCGAAAGACGAGTAAAACAAGGTAATATAAGTGTATATTTCGTTGAGAATTGGCCGAGTTATTAAGAAAAGAGCGTAAATTTCTCCCGACGAGCCTACCCGAAATTATTATATCCTTGTAGCGCGTTTCAATACGAATCCAACAAGGTATTATAAGTATATGTTTCGTTGAGAATTGGCCGAGTTATCGAGGAAAAACTCGCGCGCTTCGCGCGCGAGAGACTAAGTCCGAGCGGCGTGGTGCTTCGTAGCCGCTATTCGGAGCGGCCGAACGTCTCCCGACGAGCCTACCTGAAATTTTACAGCGTTGTAGGGTATCGAAAGACGAGTAAAACAAGGTAATATAAGTGTATATTTCGTTGAGAATTGGCCGAGTTATTAAGAAAAGAGCGTAAATTTCTCCCGACGAGCCTACCTGAAATTATTATATCCTTGTAGCGCGTTTCAATACGAATCCAACAAGGTATTATAAGTATATATTTCGTTTAGAATTGGCCGAGTTATTGAGGAAATACTGGCGCGAGGGTTCGCGAGCGGGTAGGCCTGACTCTCTTAAGGTACCGAGGGGGGCGCGGGGGGGGGCGGCGGGCGCCGTGGGCTAGCCGGCGCGCGGGGGGGGGCTAGCCGCCGCGCGGGCCAGCCGGTTGCGCGCGCATCTATGACTATCTTATGGTAGCTTTTGATGTTACAAGGCATCGCGAGGCTGGTACTTTGAAGAAAATTTCAAAGTGCCAGCGGCGTGTTGCTTTCGCCGGAGGACAAAAAAATTACAAGTCCCAGCGGCGTAGTGCTTCGTCGCGGCTATTCCGGAAGGGCATATTTCTCCCGACGAGCCTACCTGAAATTATTATATCCTTGTAGGGCGTTTCAATACGAATCCAACAAGGTATTATAAGTATATATTTCGTTGAGAATTGGCCGAGTTATCGAGGAAAAACTCGCGCGCTTCGCGCGCGAGAGACTAAGTCCGAGCGGCGTGGTGCTTCGTAGCCGCTATTCGGAGCGGCCGAACGTCTCCCGACGAGCCTACCTGAAATTTTGCAGCGTTGTAGGGTATCGAAAGACGAGTAAAACAAGGTAATATAAGTGTATATTTCGTTGAGAATTGGCCGAGTTATTAAGAAAAGAGCGTAAATTTCTCCCGACGAGCCTACCCGAAATTATTATATCCTTGTAGCGCGTTTCAATACGAATCCAACAAGGTATTATAAGTATATATTTCGTTGAGAATTGGCCGAGTTATTGAGGAAAAACCGGCGCGCTTCGCGCGCGAGAGACTAAGTCCGAGCGGCGTGGTGCTTCGTAGCCGCTATTCGGAGCGGCCGAACGTCTCCCGACGAGCCTACCTGAAATTTTGCAGCGTAGTAGGGTATCGAAAGACGAGTAAAACAAGGTAATATAAGTGTATATTTCGTTGAGAATTGGCCGAGTTATTAAGAAAAGAGCGTAAATTTCTCCCGACGAGCCCACCTGAAATTATTATATCCTTGTAGCGCGTTTCAATACGAATCCAACAAGGTATTATAAGTATATGTTTCGTTGAGAATTGGCCGAGTTATTGAGGAAAAACTCGCGCGCTTCGCGCGCGAGAGACTAAGTCCGAGCGGCGTGGTGCTTCGTAGCCGCTATTCGGAGCGGCCGAACGTCTCCCGACGAGCCTACCTGAAATTTTGCAGCGTAGTAGGGTATCGAAAGACGAGTAAAACAAGGTAATATAAGTGTATATTTCGTTGAGAATTGGCCGAGTTATTAAGAAAAGAGCGTAAATTTCTCCCGACGAGCCTACCTGAAATTATTATATCCTTGTAGGGCGTTTCAATACGAATCCAACAAGGTATTATAAGTATATATTTCGTTGAGAATTGGCCGAGTTATCGAGGAAAAACTCGCGCGCTTCGCGCGCGAGAGACTAAGTCCGAGCGGCGTGGTGCTTCGTAGCCGCTATTCGGAGCGGCCGAACGTCTCCCGACGAGCCTACCTGAAATTTTGCAGCGTTGTAGGGTATCGAAAGACGAGTAAAACAAGGTAATATAAGTGTATATTTCGTTGAGAATTGGCCGAGTTATTAAGAAAAGAGCGTAAATTTCTCCCGACGAGCCTACCCGAAATTATTATATCCTTGTAGCGCGTTTCAATACGAATCCAACAAGGTATTATAAGTATATGTTTCGTTGAGAATTGGCCGAGTTATCGAGGAAAAACTCGCGCGCTTCGCGCGCGAGAGACTAAGTCCGAGCGGCGTGGTGCTTCGTAGCCGCTATTCGGAGCGGCCGAACGTCTCCCGACGAGCCTACCTGAAATTTTGCAGCGTTGTAGGGTATCGAAAGACGAGTAAAACAAGGTAATATAAGTGTATATTTCGTTGAGAATTGGCCGAGTTATTAAGAAAAGAGCGTAAATTTCTCCCGACGAGCCTACCCGAAATTATTATATCCTTGTAGCGCGTTTCAATACGAATCCAACAAGGTATTATAAGTATATATTTCGTTGAGAATTGGCCGAGTTATTGAGGAAAAACCGGCGCGCTTCGCGCGCGAGAGACTAAGTCCGAGCGGCGTGGTGCTTCGTAGCCGCTATTCGGAGCGGCCGAACGTCTCCCGACGAGCCTACCTGAAATTTTGCAGCGTAGTAGGGTATCGAAAGACGAGTAAAACAAGGTAATATAAGTGTATATTTCGTTGAGAATTGGCCGAGTTATTAAGAAAAGAGCGTAAATTTCTCCCGACGAGCCCACCTGAAATTATTATATCCTTGTAGCGCGTTTCAATACGAATCCAACAAGGTATTATAAGTATATGTTTCGTTGAGAATTGGCCGAGTTATTGAGGAAAAACTCGCGCGCTTCGCGCGCGAGAGACTAAGTCCGAGCGGCGTGGTGCTTCGTAGCCGCTATTCGGAGCGGCCGAACGTCTCCCGACGAGCCTACCTGAAATTTTGCAGCGTAGTAGGGTATCGAAAGACGAGTAAAACAAGGTAATATAAGTGTATATTTCGTTGAGAATTGGCCGAGTTATTAAGAAAAGAGCGTAAATTTCTCCCGACGAGCCCACCTGAAATTATTATATCCTTGTAGCGCGTTTCAATACGAATCCAACAAGGTATTATAAGTATATGTTTCGTTGAGAATTGGCCGAGTTATTGAGGAAAAACTCGCGCGCTTCGCGCGCGAGAGACTAAGTCCGAGCGGCGTGGTGCTTCGTAGCCGCTATTCGGAGCGGCCGAACGTCTCCCGACGAGCCTACCTGAAATTTTGCAGCGTTGTAGGGTATCGAAAGACGAGTAAAACAAGGTAATATAAGTGTATATTTCGTTGAGAATTGGCCGAGTTATTAAGAAAAGAGCGTAAATTTCTCCCGACGAGCCTACCCGAAATTATTATATCCTTGTAGCGCGTTTCAATACGAATCCAACAAGGTATTATAAGTATATGTTTCGTTGAGAATTGGCCGAGTTATTGAGGAAAAACTGGCGCGAGGGTTCGCGAGCGGGTAGGCCTGACTCTCTTAAGGTACCGAGGGGGGCGCGGGGGGGGGGCGGCGGGCGCCGTGGGCTAGCCGGCGCGCGGGGGGGGGCTAGCCGCCGCGCGGGCCAGCCGGTTGCGCGCGCATCTATGACTATCTTATGGTAGCTTTTGATGTTACAAGGCATCGCGAGGCTGGTACTTTGAAGAAAATTTCAAAGTGCCAGCGGCGTGTTGCTTTCGCCGGAGGACAAAAAAATTACAAGTCCGAGCGGCGTGGTGCTTCGTAGCCGCTATTCGGAGCGGCCGAACGTCTCCCGACGAGCCTACCTGAAATTTTGCAGCGTAGTAGGGTATCGAAAGACGAGTAAAACAAGGTAATATAAGTGTATATTTCGTTGAGAATTGGCCGAGTTATTAAGAAAAGAGCGTAAATTTCTCCCGACGAGCCCACCTGAAATTATTATATCCTTGTAGCGCGTTTCAATACGAATCCAACAAGGTATTATAAGTATATGTTTCGTTGAGAATTGGCCGAGTTATTGAGGAAAAACTCGCGCGCTTCGCGCGCGAGAGACTAAGTCCGAGCGGCGTGGTGCTTCGTAGCCGCTATTCGGAGCGGCCGAACGTCTCCCGACGAGCCTACCTGAAATTTTGCAGCGTTGTAGGGTATCGAAAGACGAGTAAAACAAGGTAATATAAGTGTATATTTCGTTGAGAATTGGCCGAGTTATTAAGAAAAGAGCGTAAATTTCTCCCGACGAGCCTACCCGAAATTATTATATCCTTGTAGCGCGTTTCAATACGAATCCAACAAGGTATTATAAGTATATGTTTCGTTGAGAATTGGCCGAGTTATTGAGGAAAAACTGGCGCGAGGGTTCGCGAGCGGGTAGGCCTGACTCTCTTAAGGTACCGAGGGGGGCGCGGGGGGGGGGCGGCGGGCGCCGTGGGCTAGCCGGCGCGCGGGGGGGGGCTAGCCGCCGCGCGGGCCAGCCGGTTGCGCGCGCATCTATGACTATCTTATGGTAGCTTTTGATGTTACAAGGCATCGCGAGGCTGGTACTTTGAAGAAAATTTCAAAGTGCCAGCGGCGTGTTGCTTTCGCCGGAGGACAAAAAAATTACAAGTCCCAGCGGCGTAGTGCTTCGTCGCGGCTATTCCGGAAGGGCATATTTCTCCCGACGAGCCTACCTGAAATTATTATATCCTTGTAGGGCGTTTCAATACGAATCCAACAAGGTATTATAAGTATATATTTCGTTGAGAATTGGCCGAGTTATCGAGGAAAAACTCGCGCGCTTCGCGCGCGAGAGACTAAGTCCGAGCGGCGTGGTGCTTCGTAGCCGCTATTCGGAGCGGCCGAACGTCTCCCGACGAGCCTACCTGAAATTTTACAGCGTTGTAGGGTATCGAAAGACGAGTAAAACAAGGTAATATAAGTGTATATTTCGTTGAGAATTGGCCGAGTTATTAAGAAAAGAGCGTAAATTTCTCCCGACGAGCCTACCTGAAATTATTATATCCTTGTAGCGCGTTTCAATACGAATCCAACAAGGTATTATAAGTATATATTTCGTTTAGAATTGGCCGAGTTATTGAGGAAATACTGGCGCGAGGGTTCGCGAGCGGGTAGGCCTGACTCTCTTAAGGTACCGAGGGGGGCGCGGGGGGGGGCGGCGGGCGCCGTGGGCTAGCCGGCGCGCGGGGGGGGGCTAGCCGCCGCGCGGGCCAGCCGGTTGCGCGCGCATCTATGACTATCTTATGGTAGCTTTTGATGTTACAAGGCATCGCGAGGCTGGTACTTTGAAGAAAATTTCAAAGTGCCAGCGGCGTGTTGCTTTCGCCGGAGGACAAAAAAATTACAAGTCCCAGCGGCGTAGTGCTTCGTCGCGGCTATTCCGGAAGGGCATATTTCTCCCGACGAGCCTACCTGAAATTATTATATCCTTGTAGGGCGTTTCAATACGAATCCAACAAGGTATTATAAGTATATATTTCGTTGAGAATTGGCCGAGTTATCGAGGAAAAACTCGCGCGCTTCGCGCGCGAGAGACTAAGTCCGAGCGGCGTGGTGCTTCGTAGCCGCTATTCGGAGCGGCCGAACGTCTCCCGACGAGCCTACCTGAAATTTTACAGCGTTGTAGGGTATCGAAAGACGAGTAAAACAAGGTAATATAAGTGTATATTTCGTTGAGAATTGGCCGAGTTATTAAGAAAAGAGCGTAAATTTCTCCCGACGAGCCCACCTGAAATTATTATATCCTTGTAGCGCGTTTCAATACGAATCCAACAAGGTATTATAAGTATATGTTTCGTTGAGAATTGGCCGAGTTATTGAGGAAAAACTCGCGCGCTTCGCGCGCGAGAGACTAAGTCCGAGCGGCGTGGTGCTTCGTAGCCGCTATTCGGAGCGGCCGAACGTCTCCCGACGAGCCTACCTGAAATTTTGCAGCGTAGTAGGGTATCGAAAGACGAGTAAAACAAGGTAATATAAGTGTATATTTCGTTGAGAATTGGCCGAGTTATTAAGAAAAGAGCGTAAATTTCTCCCGACGAGCCCACCTGAAATTATTATATCCTTGTAGCGCGTTTCAATACGAATCCAACAAGGTATTATAAGTATATGTTTCGTTGAGAATTGGCCGAGTTATTGAGGAAAAACTCGCGCGCTTCGCGCGCGAGAGACTAAGTCCGAGCGGCGTGGTGCTTCGTAGCCGCTATTCGGAGCGGCCGAACGTCTCCCGACGAGCCTACCTGAAATTTTGCAGCGTTGTAGGGTATCGAAAGACGAGTAAAACAAGGTAATATAAGTGTATATTTCGTTGAGAATTGGCCGAGTTATTAAGAAAAGAGCGTAAATTTCTCCCGACGAGCCTACCCGAAATTATTATATCCTTGTAGCGCGTTTCAATACGAATCCAACAAGGTATTATAAGTATATGTTTCGTTGAGAATTGGCCGAGTTATTGAGGAAAAACTGGCGCGAGGGTTCGCGAGCGGGTAGGCCTGACTCTCTTAAGGTACCGAGGGGGGCGCGGGGGGGGGGCGGCGGGCGCCGTGGGCTAGCCGGCGCGCGGGGGGGGGCTAGCCGCCGCGCGGGCCAGCCGGTTGCGCGCGCATCTATGACTATCTTATGGTAGCTTTTGATGTTACAAGGCATCGCGAGGCTGGTACTTTGAAGAAAATTTCAAAGTGCCAGCGGCGTGTTGCTTTCGCCGGAGGACAAAAAAATTACAAGTCCCAGCGGCGTAGTGCTTCGTCGCGGCTATTCCGGAAGGGCATATTTCTCCCGACGAGCCTACCTGAAATTATTATATCCTTGTAGGGCGTTTCAATACGAATCCAACAAGGTATTATAAGTATATATTTCGTTGAGAATTGGCCGAGTTATCGAGGAAAAACTCGCGCGCTTCGCGCGCGAGAGACTAAGTCCGAGCGGCGTGGTGCTTCGTAGCCGCTATTCGGAGCGGCCGAACGTCTCCCGACGAGCCTACCTGAAATTTTACAGCGTTGTAGGGTATCGAAAGACGAGTAAAACAAGGTAATATAAGTGTATATTTCGTTGAGAATTGGCCGAGTTATTAAGAAAAGAGCGTAAATTTCTCCCGACGAGCCTACCTGAAATTATTATATCCTTGTAGCGCGTTTCAATACGAATCCAACAAGGTATTATAAGTATATATTTCGTTTAGAATTGGCCGAGTTATTGAGGAAATACTGGCGCGAGGGTTCGCGAGCGGGTAGGCCTGACTCTCTTAAGGTACCGAGGGGGGCGCGGGGGGGGGCGGCGGGCGCCGTGGGCTAGCCGGCGCGCGGGGGGGGGGCTAGCCGCCGCGCGGGCCAGCCGGTTGCGCGCGCATCTATGACTATCTTATGGTAGCTTTTGATGTTACAAGGCATCGCGAGGCTGGTACTTTGAAGAAAATTTCAAAGTGCCAGCGGCGTGTTGCTTTCGCCGGAGGACAAAAAAATTACAAGTCCCAGCGGCGTAGTGCTTCGTCGCGGCTATTCCGGAAGGGCATATTTCTCCCGACGAGCCTACCTGAAATTATTATATCCTTGTAGGGCGTTTCAATACGAATCCAACAAGGTATTATAAGTATATATTTCGTTGAGAATTGGCCGAGTTATCGAGGAAAAACTCGCGCGCTTCGCGCGCGAGAGACTAAGTCCGAGCGGCGTGGTGCTTCGTAGCCGCTATTCGGAGCGGCCGAACGTCTCCCGACGAGCCTACCTGAAATTTTACAGCGTTGTAGGGTATCGAAAGACGAGTAAAACAAGGTAATATAAGTGTATATTTCGTTGAGAATTGGCCGAGTTATTAAGAAAAGAGCGTAAATTTCTCCCGACGAGCCCACCTGAAATTATTATATCCTTGTAGCGCGTTTCAATACGAATCCAACAAGGTATTATAAGTATATGTTTCGTTGAGAATTGGCCGAGTTATTGAGGAAAAACTCGCGCGCTTCGCGCGCGAGAGACTAAGTCCGAGCGGCGTGGTGCTTCGTAGCCGCTATTCGGAGCGGCCGAACGTCTCCCGACGAGCCTACCTGAAATTTTGCAGCGTAGTAGGGTATCGAAAGACGAGTAAAACAAGGTAATATAAGTGTATATTTCGTTGAGAATTGGCCGAGTTATTAAGAAAAGAGCGTAAATTTCTCCCGACGAGCCCACCTGAAATTATTATATCCTTGTAGCGCGTTTCAATACGAATCCAACAAGGTATTATAAGTATATATTTCGTTGAGAATTGGCCGAGTTATTGAGGAAAAACCGGCGCGCTTCGCGCGCGAGAGACTAAGTCCGAGCGGCGTGGTGCTTCGTAGCCGCTATTCGGAGCGGCCGAACGTCTCCCGACGAGCCTACCTGAAATTTTGCAGCGTAGTAGGGTATCGAAAGACGAGTAAAACAAGGTAATATAAGTGTATATTTCGTTGAGAATTGGCCGAGTTATTAAGAAAAGAGCGTAAATTTCTCCCGACGAGCCCACCTGAAATTATTATATCCTTGTAGCGCGTTTCAATACGAATCCAACAAGGTATTATAAGTATATATTTCGTTGAGAATTGGCCGAGTTATTGAGGAAAAACCGGCGCGCTTCGCGCGCGAGAGACTAAGTCCGAGCGGCGTGGTGCTTCGTAGCCGCTATTCGGAGCGGCCGAACGTCTCCCGACGAGCCTACCTGAAATTTTGCAGCGTAGTAGGGTATCGAAAGACGAGTAAAACAAGGTAATATAAGTGTATATTTCGTTGAGAATTGGCCGAGTTATTAAGAAAAGAGCGTAAATTTCTCCCGACGAGCCCACCTGAAATTATTATATCCTTGTAGCGCGTTTCAATACGAATCCAACAAGGTATTATAAGTATATGTTTCGTTGAGAATTGGCCGAGTTATTGAGGAAAAACTCGCGCGCTTCGCGCGCGAGAGACTAAGTCCGAGCGGCGTGGTGCTTCGTAGCCGCTATTCGGAGCGGCCGAACGTCTCCCGACGAGCCTACCTGAAATTTTGCAGCGTTGTAGGGTATCGAAAGACGAGTAAAACAAGGTAATATAAGTGTATATTTCGTTGAGAATTGGCCGAGTTATTAAGAAAAGAGCGTAAATTTCTCCCGACGAGCCTACCCGAAATTATTATATCCTTGTAGCGCGTTTCAATACGAATCCAACAAGGTATTATAAGTATATGTTTCGTTGAGAATTGGCCGAGTTATTGAGGAAAAACTGGCGCGAGGGTTCGCGAGCGGGTAGGCCTGACTCTCTTAAGGTACCGAGGGGGGCGCGGGGGGGGGGCGGCGGGCGCCGTGGGCTAGCCGGCGCGCGGGGGGGGGCTAGCCGCCGCGCGGGCCAGCCGGTTGCGCGCGCATCTATGACTATCTTATGGTAGCTTTTGATGTTACAAGGCATCGCGAGGCTGGTACTTTGAAGAAAATTTCAAAGTGCCAGCGGCGTGTTGCTTTCGCCGGAGGACAAAAAAATTACAAGTCCCAGCGGCGTAGTGCTTCGTCGCGGCTATTCCGGAAGGGCATATTTCTCCCGACGAGCCTACCTGAAATTATTATATCCTTGTAGGGCGTTTCAATACGAATCCAACAAGGTATTATAAGTATATATTTCGTTGAGAATTGGCCGAGTTATCGAGGAAAAACTCGCGCGCTTCGCGCGCGAGAGACTAAGTCCGAGCGGCGTGGTGCTTCGTAGCCGCTATTCGGAGCGGCCGAACGTCTCCCGACGAGCCTACCTGAAATTTTACAGCGTTGTAGGGTATCGAAAGACGAGTAAAACAAGGTAATATAAGTGTATATTTCGTTGAGAATTGGCCGAGTTATTAAGAAAAGAGCGTAAATTTCTCCCGACGAGCCTACCTGAAATTATTATATCCTTGTAGCGCGTTTCAATACGAATCCAACAAGGTATTATAAGTATATATTTCGTTTAGAATTGGCCGAGTTATTGAGGAAATACTGGCGCGAGGGTTCGCGAGCGGGTAGGCCTGACTCTCTTAAGGTACCGAGGGGGGCGCGGGGGGGGGCGGCGGGCGCCGTGGGCTAGCCGGCGCGCGGGGGGGGGCTAGCCGCCGCGCGGGCCAGCCGGTTGCGCGCGCATCTATGACTATCTTATGGTAGCTTTTGATGTTACAAGGCATCGCGAGGCTGGTACTTTGAAGAAAATTTCAAAGTGCCAGCGGCGTGTTGCTTTCGCCGGAGGACAAAAAAATTACAAGTCCCAGCGGCGTAGTGCTTCGTCGCGGCTATTCCGGAAGGGCATATTTCTCCCGACGAGCCTACCTGAAATTATTATATCCTTGTAGGGCGTTTCAATACGAATCCAACAAGGTATTATAAGTATATATTTCGTTGAGAATTGGCCGAGTTATCGAGGAAAAACTCGCGCGCTTCGCGCGCGAGAGACTAAGTCCGAGCGGCGTGGTGCTTCGTAGCCGCTATTCGGAGCGGCCGAACGTCTCCCGACGAGCCTACCTGAAATTTTACAGCGTTGTAGGGTATCGAAAGACGAGTAAAACAAGGTAATATAAGTGTATATTTCGTTGAGAATTGGCCGAGTTATTAAGAAAAGAGCGTAAATTTCTCCCGACGAGCCCACCTGAAATTATTATATCCTTGTAGCGCGTTTCAATACGAATCCAACAAGGTATTATAAGTATATGTTTCGTTGAGAATTGGCCGAGTTATTGAGGAAAAACTCGCGCGCTTCGCGCGCGAGAGACTAAGTCCGAGCGGCGTGGTGCTTCGTAGCCGCTATTCGGAGCGGCCGAACGTCTCCCGACGAGCCTACCTGAAATTTTACAGCGTTGTAGGGTATCGAAAGACGAGTAAAACAAGGTAATATAAGTGTATATTTCGTTGAGAATTGGCCGAGTTATTAAGAAAAGAGCGTAAATTTCTCCCGACGAGCCTACCTGAAATTATTATATCCTTGTAGCGCGTTTCAATACGAATCCAACAAGGTATTATAAGTATATATTTCGTTTAGAATTGGCCGAGTTATTGAGGAAATACTGGCGCGAGGGTTCGCGAGCGGGTAGGCCTGACTCTCTTAAGGTACCGAGGGGGGCGCGGGGGGGGGGCGGCGGGCGCCGTGGGCTAGCCGGCGCGCGGGGGGGGGCTAGCCGCCGCGCGGGCCAGCCGGTTGCGCGCGCATCTATGACTATCTTATGGTAGCTTTTGATGTTACAAGGCATCGCGAGGCTGGTACTTTGAAGAAAATTTCAAAGTGCCAGCGGCGTGTTGCTTTCGCCGGAGGACAAAAAAATTACAAGTCCCAGCGGCGTAGTGCTTCGTCGCGGCTATTCCGGAAGGGCATATTTCTCCCGACGAGCCTACCTGAAATTATTATATCCTTGTAGGGCGTTTCAATACGAATCCAACAAGGTATTATAAGTATATATTTCGTTGAGAATTGGCCGAGTTATCGAGGAAAAACTCGCGCGCTTCGCGCGCGAGAGACTAAGTCCGAGCGGCGTGGTGCTTCGTAGCCGCTATTCGGAGCGGCCGAACGTCTCCCGACGAGCCTACCTGAAATTTTACAGCGTTGTAGGGTATCGAAAGACGAGTAAAACAAGGTAATATAAGTGTATATTTCGTTGAGAATTGGCCGAGTTATTAAGAAAAGAGCGTAAATTTCTCCCGACGAGCCCACCTGAAATTATTATATCCTTGTAGCGCGTTTCAATACGAATCCAACAAGGTATTATAAGTATATGTTTCGTTGAGAATTGGCCGAGTTATTGAGGAAAAACTCGCGCGCTTCGCGCGCGAGAGACTAAGTCCGAGCGGCGTGGTGCTTCGTAGCCGCTATTCGGAGCGGCCGAACGTCTCCCGACGAGCCTACCTGAAATTTTGCAGCGTAGTAGGGTATCGAAAGACGAGTAAAACAAGGTAATATAAGTGTATATTTCGTTGAGAATTGGCCGAGTTATTAAGAAAAGAGCGTAAATTTCTCCCGACGAGCCCACCTGAAATTATTATATCCTTGTAGCGCGTTTCAATACGAATCCAACAAGGTATTATAAGTATATATTTCGTTGAGAATTGGCCGAGTTATTGAGGAAAAACCGGCGCGCTTCGCGCGCGAGAGACTAAGTCCGAGCGGCGTGGTGCTTCGTAGCCGCTATTCGGAGCGGCCGAACGTCTCCCGACGAGCCTACCTGAAATTTTGCAGCGTAGTAGGGTATCGAAAGACGAGTAAAACAAGGTAATATAAGTGTATATTTCGTTGAGAATTGGCCGAGTTATTAAGAAAAGAGCGTAAATTTCTCCCGACGAGCCCACCTGAAATTATTATATCCTTGTAGCGCGTTTCAATACGAATCCAACAAGGTATTATAAGTATATATTTCGTTGAGAATTGGCCGAGTTATTGAGGAAAAACCGGCGCGCTTCGCGCGCGAGAGACTAAGTCCGAGCGGCGTGGTGCTTCGTAGCCGCTATTCGGAGCGGCCGAACGTCTCCCGACGAGCCTACCTGAAATTTTGCAGCGTAGTAGGGTATCGAAAGACGAGTAAAACAAGGTAATATAAGTGTATATTTCGTTGAGAATTGGCCGAGTTATTAAGAAAAGAGCGTAAATTTCTCCCGACGAGCCCACCTGAAATTATTATATCCTTGTAGCGCGTTTCAATACGAATCCAACAAGGTATTATAAGTATATGTTTCGTTGAGAATTGGCCGAGTTATTGAGGAAAAACTCGCGCGCTTCGCGCGCGAGAGACTAAGTCCGAGCGGCGTGGTGCTTCGTAGCCGCTATTCGGAGCGGCCGAACGTCTCCCGACGAGCCTACCTGAAATTTTGCAGCGTTGTAGGGTATCGAAAGACGAGTAAAACAAGGTAATATAAGTGTATATTTCGTTGAGAATTGGCCGAGTTATTAAGAAAAGAGCGTAAATTTCTCCCGACGAGCCTACCCGAAATTATTATATCCTTGTAGCGCGTTTCAATACGAATCCAACAAGGTATTATAAGTATATGTTTCGTTGAGAATTGGCCGAGTTATTGAGGAAAAACTGGCGCGAGGGTTCGCGAGCGGGTAGGCCTGACTCTCTTAAGGTACCGAGGGGGGCGCGGGGGGGGGGCGGCGGGCGCCGTGGGCTAGCCGGCGCGCGGGGGGGGGCTAGCCGCCGCGCGGGCCAGCCGGTTGCGCGCGCATCTATGACTATCTTATGGTAGCTTTTGATGTTACAAGGCATCGCGAGGCTGGTACTTTGAAGAAAATTTCAAAGTGCCAGCGGCGTGTTGCTTTCGCCGGAGGACAAAAAAATTACAAGTCCCAGCGGCGTAGTGCTTCGTCGCGGCTATTCCGGAAGGGCATATTTCTCCCGACGAGCCTACCTGAAATTATTATATCCTTGTAGGGCGTTTCAATACGAATCCAACAAGGTATTATAAGTATATATTTCGTTGAGAATTGGCCGAGTTATCGAGGAAAAACTCGCGCGCTTCGCGCGCGAGAGACTAAGTCCGAGCGGCGTGGTGCTTCGTAGCCGCTATTCGGAGCGGCCGAACGTCTCCCGACGAGCCTACCTGAAATTTTACAGCGTTGTAGGGTATCGAAAGACGAGTAAAACAAGGTAATATAAGTGTATATTTCGTTGAGAATTGGCCGAGTTATTAAGAAAAGAGCGTAAATTTCTCCCGACGAGCCTACCTGAAATTATTATATCCTTGTAGCGCGTTTCAATACGAATCCAACAAGGTATTATAAGTATATATTTCGTTTAGAATTGGCCGAGTTATTGAGGAAATACTGGCGCGAGGGTTCGCGAGCGGGTAGGCCTGACTCTCTTAAGGTACCGAGGGGGGCGCGGGGGGGGGGCGGCGGGCGCCGTGGGCTAGCCGGCGCGCGGGGGGGGGCTAGCCGCCGCGCGGGCCAGCCGGTTGCGCGCGCATCTATGACTATCTTATGGTAGCTTTTGATGTTACAAGGCATCGCGAGGCTGGTACTTTGAAGAAAATTTCAAAGTGCCAGCGGCGTGTTGCTTTCGCCGGAGGACAAAAAAATTACAAGTCCCAGCGGCGTAGTGCTTCGTCGCGGCTATTCCGGAAGGGCATATTTCTCCCGACGAGCCTACCTGAAATTATTATATCCTTGTAGGGCGTTTCAATACGAATCCAACAAGGTATTATAAGTATATATTTCGTTGAGAATTGGCCGAGTTATCGAGGAAAAACTCGCGCGCTTCGCGCGCGAGAGACTAAGTCCGAGCGGCGTGGTGCTTCGTAGCCGCTATTCGGAGCGGCCGAACGTCTCCCGACGAGCCTACCTGAAATTTTACAGCGTTGTAGGGTATCGAAAGACGAGTAAAACAAGGTAATATAAGTGTATATTTCGTTGAGAATTGGCCGAGTTATTAAGAAAAGAGCGTAAATTTCTCCCGACGAGCCCACCTGAAATTATTATATCCTTGTAGCGCGTTTCAATACGAATCCAACAAGGTATTATAAGTATATGTTTCGTTGAGAATTGGCCGAGTTATTGAGGAAAAACTCGCGCGCTTCGCGCGCGAGAGACTAAGTCCGAGCGGCGTGGTGCTTCGTAGCCGCTATTCGGAGCGGCCGAACGTCTCCCGACGAGCCTACCTGAAATTTTGCAGCGTAGTAGGGTATCGAAAGACGAGTAAAACAAGGTAATATAAGTGTATATTTCGTTGAGAATTGGCCGAGTTATTAAGAAAAGAGCGTAAATTTCTCCCGACGAGCCCACCTGAAATTATTATATCCTTGTAGCGCGTTTCAATACGAATCCAACAAGGTATTATAAGTATATATTTCGTTGAGAATTGGCCGAGTTATTGAGGAAAAACCGGCGCGCTTCGCGCGCGAGAGACTAAGTCCGAGCGGCGTGGTGCTTCGTAGCCGCTATTCGGAGCGGCCGAACGTCTCCCGACGAGCCTACCTGAAATTTTGCAGCGTAGTAGGGTATCGAAAGACGAGTAAAACAAGGTAATATAAGTGTATATTTCGTTGAGAATTGGCCGAGTTATTAAGAAAAGAGCGTAAATTTCTCCCGACGAGCCCACCTGAAATTATTATATCCTTGTAGCGCGTTTCAATACGAATCCAACAAGGTATTATAAGTATATATTTCGTTGAGAATTGGCCGAGTTATTGAGGAAAAACCGGCGCGCTTCGCGCGCGAGAGACTAAGTCCGAGCGGCGTGGTGCTTCGTAGCCGCTATTCGGAGCGGCCGAACGTCTCCCGACGAGCCTACCTGAAATTTTGCAGCGTAGTAGGGTATCGAAAGACGAGTAAAACAAGGTAATATAAGTGTATATTTCGTTGAGAATTGGCCGAGTTATTAAGAAAAGAGCGTAAATTTCTCCCGACGAGCCCACCTGAAATTATTATATCCTTGTAGCGCGTTTCAATACGAATCCAACAAGGTATTATAAGTATATGTTTCGTTGAGAATTGGCCGAGTTATTGAGGAAAAACTCGCGCGCTTCGCGCGCGAGAGACTAAGTCCGAGCGGCGTGGTGCTTCGTAGCCGCTATTCGGAGCGGCCGAACGTCTCCCGACGAGCCTACCTGAAATTTTGCAGCGTTGTAGGGTATCGAAAGACGAGTAAAACAAGGTAATATAAGTGTATATTTCGTTGAGAATTGGCCGAGTTATTAAGAAAAGAGCGTAAATTTCTCCCGACGAGCCTACCCGAAATTATTATATCCTTGTAGCGCGTTTCAATACGAATCCAACAAGGTATTATAAGTATATGTTTCGTTGAGAATTGGCCGAGTTATTGAGGAAAAACTGGCGCGAGGGTTCGCGAGCGGGTAGGCCTGACTCTCTTAAGGTACCGAGGGGGGCGCGGGGGGGGGGCGGCGGGCGCCGTGGGCTAGCCGGCGCGCGGGGGGGGGCTAGCCGCCGCGCGGGCCAGCCGGTTGCGCGCGCATCTATGACTATCTTATGGTAGCTTTTGATGTTACAAGGCATCGCGAGGCTGGTACTTTGAAGAAAATTTCAAAGTGCCAGCGGCGTGTTGCTTTCGCCGGAGGACAAAAAAATTACAAGTCCCAGCGGCGTAGTGCTTCGTCGCGGCTATTCCGGAAGGGCATATTTCTCCCGACGAGCCTACCTGAAATTATTATATCCTTGTAGGGCGTTTCAATACGAATCCAACAAGGTATTATAAGTATATATTTCGTTGAGAATTGGCCGAGTTATCGAGGAAAAACTCGCGCGCTTCGCGCGCGAGAGACTAAGTCCGAGCGGCGTGGTGCTTCGTAGCCGCTATTCGGAGCGGCCGAACGTCTCCCGACGAGCCTACCTGAAATTTTACAGCGTTGTAGGGTATCGAAAGACGAGTAAAACAAGGTAATATAAGTGTATATTTCGTTGAGAATTGGCCGAGTTATTAAGAAAAGAGCGTAAATTTCTCCCGACGAGCCCACCTGAAATTATTATATCCTTGTAGCGCGTTTCAATACGAATCCAACAAGGTATTATAAGTATATGTTTCGTTGAGAATTGGCCGAGTTATTGAGGAAAAACTCGCGCGCTTCGCGCGCGAGAGACTAAGTCCGAGCGGCGTGGTGCTTCGTAGCCGCTATTCGGAGCGGCCGAACGTCTCCCGACGAGCCTACCTGAAATTTTGCAGCGTAGTAGGGTATCGAAAGACGAGTAAAACAAGGTAATATAAGTGTATATTTCGTTGAGAATTGGCCGAGTTATTAAGAAAAGAGCGTAAATTTCTCCCGACGAGCCCACCTGAAATTATTATATCCTTGTAGCGCGTTTCAATACGAATCCAACAAGGTATTATAAGTATATATTTCGTTGAGAATTGGCCGAGTTATTGAGGAAAAACCGGCGCGCTTCGCGCGCGAGAGACTAAGTCCGAGCGGCGTGGTGCTTCGTAGCCGCTATTCGGAGCGGCCGAACGTCTCCCGACGAGCCTACCTGAAATTTTGCAGCGTAGTAGGGTATCGAAAGACGAGTAAAACAAGGTAATATAAGTGTATATTTCGTTGAGAATTGGCCGAGTTATTAAGAAAAGAGCGTAAATTTCTCCCGACGAGCCCACCTGAAATTATTATATCCTTGTAGCGCGTTTCAATACGAATCCAACAAGGTATTATAAGTATATGTTTCGTTGAGAATTGGCCGAGTTATTGAGGAAAAACTCGCGCGCTTCGCGCGCGAGAGACTAAGTCCGAGCGGCGTGGTGCTTCGTAGCCGCTATTCGGAGCGGCCGAACGTCTCCCGACGAGCCTACCTGAAATTTTGCAGCGTTGTAGGGTATCGAAAGACGAGTAAAACAAGGTAATATAAGTGTATATTTCGTTGAGAATTGGCCGAGTTATTAAGAAAAGAGCGTAAATTTCTCCCGACGAGCCTACCCGAAATTATTATATCCTTGTAGCGCGTTTCAATACGAATCCAACAAGGTATTATAAGTATATATTTCGTTTAGAATTGGCCGAGTTATTGAGGAAATACTGGCGCGAGGGTTCGCGAGCGGGTAGGCCTGACTCTCTTAAGGTACCGAGGGGGGCGCGGGGGGGGGGCGGCGGGCGCCGTGGGCTAGCCGGCGCGCGGGGGGGGGGCTAGCCGCCGCGCGGGCCAGCCGGTTGCGCGCGCATCTATGACTATCTTATGGTAGCTTTTGATGTTACAAGGCATCGCGAGGCTGGTACTTTGAAGAAAATTTCAAAGTGCCAGCGGCGTGTTGCTTTCGCCGGAGGACAAAAAAATTACAAGTCCCAGCGGCGTAGTGCTTCGTCGCGGCTATTCCGGAAGGGCATATTTCTCCCGACGAGCCTACCTGAAATTATTATATCCTTGTAGGGCGTTTCAATACGAATCCAACAAGGTATTATAAGTATATATTTCGTTGAGAATTGGCCGAGTTATCGAGGAAAAACTCGCGCGCTTCGCGCGCGAGAGACTAAGTCCGAGCGGCGTGGTGCTTCGTAGCCGCTATTCGGAGCGGCCGAACGTCTCCCGACGAGCCTACCTGAAATTTTACAGCGTTGTAGGGTATCGAAAGACGAGTAAAACAAGGTAATATAAGTGTATATTTCGTTGAGAATTGGCCGAGTTATTAAGAAAAGAGCGTAAATTTCTCCCGACGAGCCTACCTGAAATTATTATATCCTTGTAGCGCGTTTCAATACGAATCCAACAAGGTATTATAAGTATATATTTCGTTTAGAATTGGCCGAGTTATTGAGGAAAAACTGGCGCGAGGGTTCGCGAGCGGGTAGGCCTGACTCTCTTAAGGTACCGAGGGGGGCGCGGGGGGGGGCGGCGGGCGCCGTGGGCTAGCCGGCGCGCGGGGGGGGGGCTAGCCGCCGCGCGGGCCAGCCGGTTGCGCGCGCATCTATGACTATCTTATGGTAGCTTTTGATGTTACAAGGCATCGCGAGGCTGGTACTTTGAAGAAAATTTCAAAGTGCCAGCGGCGTGTTGCTTTCGCCGGAGGACAAAAAAATTACAAGTCCCAGCGGCGTAGTGCTTCGTCGCGGCTATTCCGGAAGGGCATATTTCTCCCGACGAGCCTACCTGAAATTATTATATCCTTGTAGGGCGTTTCAATACGAATCCAACAAGGTATTATAAGTATATATTTCGTTGAGAATTGGCCGAGTTATCGAGGAAAAACTCGCGCGCTTCGCGCGCGAGAGACTAAGTCCGAGCGGCGTGGTGCTTCGTAGCCGCTATTCGGAGCGGCCGAACGTCTCCCGACGAGCCTACCTGAAATTTTACAGCGTTGTAGGGTATCGAAAGACGAGTAAAACAAGGTAATATAAGTGTATATTTCGTTGAGAATTGGCCGAGTTATTAAGAAAAGAGCGTAAATTTCTCCCGACGAGCCTACCTGAAATTATTATATCCTTGTAGCGCGTTTCAATACGAATCCAACAAGGTATTATAAGTATA
>CAKJTC030000214.1:0-60340 GCA_917499265.3 Mimumesa dahlbomi | reverse complement strand
CGGGAAATACGCTTTTCCGACGTTCCCCGTCGGAAAACCTCACAATAGTGCTTTCTAAAGGTGCGGAACGTCGATTTCGAGTGTGGAACGGTCATGCGATCGAGAAGTTCGCTTTTCCATCGCTCCTGTTCCTCGCACGAGGTATTCGAAACGCTGGGGATATTGATATGACCCTATTCTAAGCGAAGAAAATTCGCACTCCCGGTTGCAGGAATCGCAAAATCACCGACTTTACTGCACGCAGATCGACCGTGCGTGATCGTAAACGCTTGAATTGAGTCGGAAAGCGTTCCGCGCGTACAGAACGTGAATTGCAGGTGTATTACGCGTATTTCGAACGGGAAATACGCTTTTCCGACGTTCCCCGTCGGAAAACCTCACAATAGTGCTTTCTAAAGGTGCGGAACGTCGATTTCGAGTGCGGAACGGTCATGCGATCGAGAAGTTCGCTTTTCCATCGCTCCTGTTCCTCGCACGAGGTATTCGAAGCGCTGGGGATATTGATATGACCCTATTCTAAGCGAAGAAAATTCGCACTCCCGGTTGCAGGAATCGCAAAATCACCGACTTTACTGCACGCAGATCGACCGTGCGTGATCGTAAACGCTTGAATTGAGTCGGAAAGCGTTCCGCGCGTACAGAACGTGAATTGCGGGTGTATTACGCGTATTTCGAACGGGAAATACGCTTTTCCGACGTTTCCCCGTCGGAAAACCTCACAATAGTGCTTTCTAAAGGTGCGGAACGTCGATTTCGAGTGTGGAACGGTCATGCGATCGAGAAGTTCGCTTTTCCATCGCTCCTGTTCCTCGCACGAGGTATTCGAAACGCTGGGGATATTGATATGACCCTATTCTAAGCGAAGAAAATTCGCACTCCCGGTTGCAGGAATCGCAAAATCACCGACTTTACTGCACGCAGATCGACCGTGCGTGATCGTAAACGCTTGAATTGAGTCGGAAAGCGTTCCGCGCGTACAGAACGTGAATTGCGGGTGTATTACGCGTATTTCGAACGGGAAATACGCTTTTCCGACGTTTCCCGTCGGAAAACCTCACAATAGTGCTTTCTAAAGGTGCGGAACGTCGATTTCGAGTGTGGAACGGTCATGCGATCGAGAAGTTCGCTTTTCCATCGCTCCTGTTCCTCGCACGAGGTATTCGAAACGCTGGGGATATTGATATGACCCTATTCTAAGCGAAGAAAATTCGCACTCCCGGTTGCAGGAATCGCAAAATCACCGACTTTACTGCACGCAGATCGACCGTGCGTGATCGTAAACGCTTGAATTGAGTCGGAAAGCGTTCCGCGCGTACAGAACGTGAATTGCGGGTGTATTACGCGTATTTCGAACGGGAAATACGCTTTTCCGACGTTCCCCGTCGGAAAACCTCACAATAGTGCTTTCTAAAGGTGCGGAACGTCGATTTCGAGTGCGGAACGGTCATGCGATCGAGAAGTTCGCTTTTCCATCGCTCCTGTTCCTCGCACGAGGTATTCGAAACGCTGGGGATATTGATATGACCCTATTCTAAGCGAAGAAAATTCGCACTCCCGGTTGCAGGAATCGCAAAATCACCGACTTTACTGCACGCAGATCGACCGTGCGTGATCGTAAACGCTTGAATTGAGTCGGAAAGCGTTCCGCGCGTACAGAACGTGAATTGCGGGTGTATTACGCGTATTTCGAACGGGAAATACGCTTTTCCGACGTTCCCCGTCGGAAAACCTCACAATAGTGCTTTCTAAAGGTGCGGAACGTCGATTTCGAGTGCGGAACGGTCATGCGATCGAGAAGTTCGCTTTTCCATCGCTCCTGTTCCTCGCACGAGGTATTCGAAACGCTGGGGATATTGATATGACCCTATTCTAAGCGAAGAAAATTCGCACTCCCGGTTGCAGGAATCGCAAAATCACCGACTTTACTGCACGCAGATCGACCGTGCGTGATCGTAAACGCTTGAATTGAGTCGGAAAGCGTTCCGCGCGTACAGAACGTGAATTGCGGGTGTATTACGCGTATTTCGAACGGGAAATACGCTTTTCCGACGTTCCCCGTCGGAAAACCTCACAATAGTGCTTTCTAAAGGTGCGGAACGTCGATTTCGAGTGCGGAACGGTCATGCGATCGAGAAGTTCGCTTTTCCATCGCTCCTGTTCCTCGCACGAGGTATTCGAAACGCTGGGGATATTGATATGACCCTATTCTAAGCGAAGAAAATTCGCACTCCCGGTTGCAGGAATCGCAAAATCACCGACTTTACTGCACGCAGATCGACCGTGCGTGATCGTAAACGCTTGAATTGAGTCGGAAAGCGTTCCGCGCGTACAGAACGTGAATTGCGGGTGTATTACGCGTATTTCGAACGGGAAATACGCTTTTCCGACGTTCCCCGTCGGAAAACCTCACAATAGTGCTTTCTAAAGGTGCGGAACGTCGATTTCGAGTGTGGAACGGTCATGCGATCGAGAAGTTCGCTTTTCCATCGCTCCTGTTCCTCGCACGAGGTATTCGAAACGCTGGGGATATTGATATGACCCTATTCTAAGCGAAGAAAATTCGCACTCCCGGTTGCAGGAATCGCAAAATCACCGACTTTACTGCACGCAGATCGACCGTGCGTGATCGTAAACGCTTGAATTGAGTCGGAAAGCGTTCCGCGCGTACAGAACGTGAATTGCGGGTGTATTACGCGTATTTCGAACGGGAAATACGCTTTTCCGACGTTCCCCGTCGGAAAACCTCACAATAGTGCTTTCTAAAGGTGCGGAACGTCGATTTCGTGTGTGGAACGGTCATGCGATCGAGAAGTTCGCTTTTCCATCGCTCCTGTTCCTCGCACGAGGTATTCGAAACGCTGGGGATATTGATATGACCCTATTCTAAGCGAAGAAAATTCGCACTCCCGGTTGCAGGAATCGCAAAATCACCGACTTTACTGCACGCAGATCGACCGTACGTGATCGTAAACGCTTGAATTGAGTCGGAAAGCGTTCCGCGCGTACAGAACGTGAATTGCGGGTGTATTACGCGTATTTCGAACGGGAAATACGCTTTTCCGACGTTTCCCGTCGGAAAACCTCACAATAGTGCTTTCTAAAGGTGCGGAACGTCGATTTCGAGTGTGGAACGGTCATGCGATCGAGAAGTTCGCTTTTCCATCGCTCCTGTTCCTCGCACGAGGTATTCGAAACGCTGGGGATATTGATATGACCCTATTCTAAGCGAAGAAAATTCGCACTCCCGGTTGCAGGAATCGCAAAATCACCGACTTTACTGCACGCAGATCGACCGTGCGTGATCGTAAACGCTTGAATTGAGTCGGAAAGCGTTCCGCGCGTACAGAACGTGAATTGCGGGTGTATTACGCGTATTTCGAACGGGAAATACGCTTTTCCGACGTTCCCCGTCGGAAAACCTCACAATAGTGCTTTCTAAAGGTGCGAAACGTCGATTTCGAGTGCGGAACGGTCATGCGATCGAGAAGTTCGCTTTTCCATCGCTCCTGTTCCTCGCACGAGGTATTCGAAACGCTGGGGATATTGATATGACCCTATTCTAAGCGAAGAAAATTCGCACTCCCGGTTGCAGGAATCGCAAAATCACCGACTTTACTGCACGCAGATCGACCGTGCGTGATCGTAAACGCTTGAATTGAGTCGGAAAGCGTTCCGCGCGTACAGAACGTGAATTGCGGGTGTATTACGCGTATTTCGAACGGGAAATACGCTTTTCCGACGTTCCCCGTCGGAAAACCTCACAATAGTGCTTTCTAAAGGTGCGGAACGTCGATTTCGAGTGCGGAACGGTCATGCGATCGAGAAGTTCGCTTTTCCATCGCTCCTGTTCCTCACACGAGGTATTCGAAACGCTGGGGATATTGATATGACCCTATTCTAAGCGAAGAAAATTCGCACTCCCGGTTGCAGGAATCGCAAAATCACCGACTTTACTGCACGCAGATCGACCGTGCGTGATCGTAAACGCTTGAATTGAGTCGGAAAGCGTTCCGCGCGTACAGAACGTGAATTGCGGGTGTATTACGCGTATTTCGAAGGGGAAATACGCTTTTCCGACGTTCCCCGTCGGAAAACCTCACAATAGTGCTTTCTAAAGGTGCGGAACGTCGATTTCGAGTGCGGAACGGTCATGCGATCGAGAAGTTCGCTTTTCCATCGCTCCTGTTCCTCGCACGAGGTATTCGAAACGCTGGGGATATTGATATGACCCTATTCTAAGCGAAGAAAATTCGCACTCCCGGTTGCAGGAATCGCAAAATCACCGACTTTACTGCACGCAGATCGACCGTGCGTGATCGTAAACGCTTGAATTGAGTCGGAAAGCGTTCCGCGCGTACAGAACGTGAATTGCGGGTGTATTACGCGTATTTCGAAGGGGAAATACGCTTTTCCGACGTTCCCCGTCGGAAAACCTCACAATAGTGCTTTCTAAAGGTGCGGAACGTCGATTTCGAGTGCGGAACGGTCATGCGATCGAGAAGTTCGCTTTTCCATCGCTCCTGTTCCTCGCACGAGGTATTCGAAACGCTGGGGATATTGATATGACCCTATTCTAAGCGAAGAAAATTCGCACTCCCGGTTGCAGGAATCGCAAAATCACCGACTTTACTGCACGCAGATCGACCGTGCGTGATCGTAAACGCTTGAATTGAGTCGGAAAGCGTTCCGCGCGTACAGAACGTGAATTGCGGGTGTATTACGCGTATTTCGAACGGGAAATACGCTTTTCCGACGTTTCCCGTCGGAAAACCTCACAATAGTGCTTTCTAAAGGTGCGGAACGTCGATTTCGAGTGTGGAACGGTCATGCGATCGAGAAGTTCGCTTTTCCATCGCTCCTGTTCCTCGCACGAGGTATTCGAAACGCTGGGGATATTGATATGACCCTATTCTAAGCGAAGAAAATTCGCACTCCCGGTTGCAGGAATCGCAAAATCACCGACTTTACTGCACGCAGATCGACCGTGCGTGATCGTAAACGCTTGAATTGAGTCGGAAAGCGTTCCGCGCGTACAGAACGTGAATTGCTGACCTGACCTGACCTGACCTAACCTGACCTGACCTGACCTGACCTGACCTGACCTGACCTGACCTGACCTGACCTGACCTGACCTGACCTGACCTGATTTGACCTGACCTGACCTGACCTGACCTAACCTGACCTGACCTGACCTGACCTGACCTGTATTACGCGCATTTCGAACGGGAAATACGCTTTTCCGACGTTCCCCGTCGGAAAACCTCACAATAGTGCTTTCTAAAGGTGCGGAACGTCGATTTCGAGTGTGGAACGGTCATGCGATCGAGAAGTTCGCTTTTCCATCGCTCCTGTTCCTCGCACGAGGTATTCGAAACGCTGGGGATATTGATATGACCCTATTCTAAGCGAAGAAAATTCGCACTCCCGGTTGCAGGAATCGCAAAATCACCGACTTTACTGCACGCAGATCGACCGTGCGTGATCGTAAACGCTTGAATTGAGTCGGAAAGCGTTCCGCGCGTACAGAACGTGAATTGCAGGTGTATTACGCGTATTTCGAACGGGAAATACGCTTTTCCGACGTTCCCCGTCGGAAAAACTCACAATAGAGCTTTCTAAAGGTGCGGAACGTCGATTTCGAGTGCGGAACGGTCATGCGATCGAGAAGTTCGCTTTTCCATCGCTCCTGTTCCTCGCACGAGGTATTCGAAACGCTGGGGATATTGATATGACCCTATTCTAAGCGAAGAAAATTCGCACTCCCGGTTGCAGGAATCGCAAAATCACCGACTTTACTGCACGCAGATCGACCGTGCGTGATCGTAAACGCTTGAATTGAGTCGGAAAGCGTTCCGCGCGTACAGAACGTGAATTGCGGGTGTATGACGCGTATTTCGAACGGGAAATACGCTTTTCCGACGTTTCCCGTCGGAAAACCTCACAATAGTGCTTTCTAAAGGTGCGGAACGTCGATTTCGAGTGTGGAACGGTCATGCGATCGAGAAGTTCGCTTTTCCATCGCTCCTGTTCCTCGCACGAGGTATTCGAAACGCTGGGGATATTGATATGACCCTATTCTAAGCGAAGAAAATTCGCACTCCCGGTTGCAGGAATCGCAAAATCACCGACTTTACTGCACGCAGATCGACCGTGCGTGATCGTAAACGCTTGAATTGAGTCGGAAAGCGTTCCGCGCGTACAGAACGTGAATTGCTGACCTGACCTGACCTGACCTAACCTGACCTGACCTGACCTGACCTGACCTGACCTGACCTGACCTGACCTGACCTGACCTGACCTGACCTGACCTGACCTGACCTGACCTGACCTGACCTGATTTGACCTGACCTGACCTGACCTGACCTAACCTGACCTGACCTGACCTGACCTGACCTGTATTACGCGCATTTCGAACGGGAAATACGCTTTTCCGACGTTCCCCGTTGGAAAACCTCACAATAGTGCTTTCTAAAGGTGCGGAACGTCGATTTCGAGTGTGGAACGGTCATGCGATCGAGAAGTTCGCTTTTCCATCGCTCCTGTTCCTCGCACGAGGTATTCGAAACGCTGGGGATATTGATATGACCCTATTCTAAGCGAAGAAAATTCGCACTCCCGGTTGCAGGAATCGCAAAATCACCGACTTTACTGCACGCAGATCGACCGTGCGTGATCGTAAACGCTTGAATTGAGTCGGAAAGCGTTCCGCGCGTACAGAACGTGAATTGCAGGTGTATTACGCGTATTTCGAACGGGAAATACGCTTTTCCGACGTTCCCCGTCGGAAAACCTCACAATAGAGCTTTCTAAAGGTGCGGAACGTCGATTTCGAGTGCGGAACGGTCATGCGATCGAGAAGTTCGCTTTTCCATCGCTCCTGTTCCTCGCACGAGGTATTCGAAACGCTGGGGATATTGATATGACCCTATTCTAAGCGAAGAAAATTCGCACTCCCGGTTGCAGGAATCGCAAAATCACCGACTTTACTGCACGCAGATCGACCGTGCGTGATCGTAAACGCTTGAATTGAGTCGGAAAGCGTTCCGCGCGTACAGAACGTGAATTGCGGGTGTATGACGCGTATTTCGAACGGGAAATACGCTTTTCCGACGTTTCCCGTCGGAAAACCTCACAATAGTGCTTTCTAAAGGTGCGGAACGTCGATTTCGAGTGTGGAACGGTCATGCGATCGAGAAGTTCGCTTTTCCATCGCTCCTGTTCCTCGCACGAGGTATTCGAAACGCTGGGGATATTGATATGACCCTATTCTAAGCGAAGAAAATTCGCACTCCCGGTTGCAGGAATCGCAAAATCACCGACTTTACTGCACGCAGATCGACCGTGCGTGATCGTAAACGCTTGAATTGAGTCGGAAAGCGTTCCGCGCGTACAGAACGTGAATTGCGGGTGTATTACGCGTATTTCGAACGGGAAATACGCTTTTCCGACGTTCCCCGTCGGAAAACCTCACAATAGTGCTTTCTAAAGGTGCGGAACGTCGATTTCGAGTGCGGAACGGTCATGCGATCGAGAAGTTCGCTTTTCCATCGCTCCTGTTCCTCGCACGAGGTATTCGAAACGCTGGGGATATTGATATGACCCTATTCTAAGCGAAGAAAATTCGCACTCCCGGTTGCAGGAATCGCAAAATCACCGACTTTACTGCACGCAGATCGACCGTGCGTGATCGTAAACGCTTGAATTGAGTCGGAAAGCGTTCCGCGCGTACAGAACGTGAATTGCGGGTGTATTACGCGTATTTCGAACGGGAAATATGCTTTTCCGACGTTTCCAGTCGGAAAACCTCACAATAGTGCTTTCTAAAGGTGCGGAACGTCGATTTCGAGTGTGGAACGGTCATGCGATCGAGAAGTTCGCTTTTCCATCGCTCCTGTTCCTCGCACGAGGTATTCGAAACGCTGGGGATATTGATATGACCCTATTCTAAGCGAAGAAAATTCGCACTCCCGGTTGCAGGAATCGCAAAATCACCGACTTTACTGCACGCAGATCGACCGTGCGTGATCGTAAACGCTTGAATTGAGTCGGAAAGCGTTCCGCGCGTACAGAACGTGAATTGCGGGTGTATTACGCGTATTTCGAACGGGAAATACGCTTTTCCGACGTTCCCCGTCGGAAAACCTCACAATAGTGCTTTCTAAAGGTGCGGAACGTCGATTTCGAGTGCGGAACGGTCATGCGATCGAGAAGTTCGCTTTTCCATCGCTCCTGTTCCTCGCACGAGGTATTCGAAACGCTGGGGATATTGATATGACCCTATTCTAAGCGAAGAAAATTCGCACTCCCGGTTGCAGGAATCGCAAAATCACCGACTTTACTGCACGCAGATCGACCGTGCGTGATCGTAAACGCTTGAATTGAGTCGGAAAGCGTTCCGCGCGTACAGAACGTGAATTGCGGGTGTATTACGCGTATTTCGAACGGGAAATACGCTTTTCCGACGTTTCCCGTCGGAAAACCTCACAATAGTGCTTTCTAAAGGTGCGGAACGTCGATTTCGAGTGTGGAACGGTCATGCGATCGAGAAGTTCGCTTTTCCATCGCTCCTGTTCCTCGCACGAGGTATTCGAAACGCTGGGGATATTCATATGACCCTATTCTAAGCGAAGAAAATTCGCACTCCCGGTTGCAGGAATCGCAAAATCACCGACTTTACTGCACGCAGATCGACCGTGCGTGATCGTAAACGCTTGAATTGAGTCGGAAAGCGTTCCGCGCGTACAGAACGTGAATTGCGGGTGTATTACGCGTATTTCGAACGGGAAATACGCTTTTCCGACGTTCCCCGTCGGAAAACCTCACAATAGTGCTTTCTAAAGGTGCGGAACGTCGATTTCGAGTGCGGAACGGTCATGCGATCGAGAAGTTCGTTTTTCCATCGCTCCTGTTCCTCGCACGAGGTATTCGAAACGCTGGGGATATTGATATGACCCTATTCTAAGCGAAGAAAATTCGCACTCCCGGTTGCAGGAATCGCAAAATCACCGACTTTACTGCACGCAGATCGACCGTGCGTGATCGTAAACGCTTGAATTGAGTCGGAAAGCGTTCCGCGCGTACAGAACGTGAATTGCGGGTGTATTACGCGTATTTCGAACGGGAAATACGCTTTTCCGACGTATCCCGTCGGAAAACCTCACAATAGTGCTTTCTAAAGGTGCGGAACGTCGATTTCGAGTGTGGAACGGTCATGCGATCGAGAAGTTCGCTTTTCCATCGCTCCTGTTCCTCGCACGAGGTATTCGAAACGCTGGGGATATTGATATGACCCTATTCTAAGCGAAAAAAATTCGCACTCTCGGTTGCAGGAATCGCAAAATCACCGACTTTACTGCACGCAGATCGACCGTGCGTGATCGTAAACGTTTGAATTGAGTCGGAAAGCGTTCCGCGCGTACAGAACGTGAATTGCTGACCTGACCTGACCTGACCTGACCTGACCTGACCTGACCTGACCTGACCTGACCTGACCTGACCTGACCTGACCTGACCTGACCTGACCTGACCTGACCTGACCTGACCTGATTTGACCTGACCTGACCTGACCTGACCTGACCTGACCTGACCTGACCTGACCTGACCTGTATTACGCGTATTTCGAACGGGAAATACGCTTTTCCGACGTTCCCCGTCGGAAAACCTCACAATAGTGCTTTCTAAAGGTGCGGAACGTCGATTTCGAGTGCGGAACGGTCATGCGATCGAGAAGTTCGCTTTTCCATCGCTCCTGTTCCTCGCACGAGGTATTCGAAACGCTGGGGATATTGATATGACCCTATTCTAAGCGAAGAAAATTCGCACTCCCGGTTGCAGGAATCGCAAAATCACCGACTTTACTGCACGCAGATCGACCGTGCGTGATCGTAAACGCTTGAATTGAGTCGGAAAGCGTTCCGCGCGTACAGAACGTGAATTGCGGGTGTATTACGCGTATTTCGAACGGGAAATACGCTTTTCCGACGTTCCCCGTCGGAAAACCTCACAATAGTGCTTTCTAAAGGTGCGAAACGTCGATTTCGAGTGCGGAACGGTCATGCGATCGAGAAGTTCGCTTTTCCATCGCTCCTGTTCCTCGCACGAGGTATTCGAAACGCTGGGGATATTGATATGACCCTATTCTAAGCGAAGAAAATTCGCACTCCCGGTTGCAGGAATCGCAAAATCACCGACTTTACTGCACGCAGATCGACCGTGCGTGATCGTAAACGCTTGAATTGAGTCGGAAAGCGTTCCGCGCGTACAGAACGTGAATTGCGGGTGTATTACGCGTATTTCGAACGGGAAATACGCTTTTCCGACGTTCCCCGTCGGAAAACCTCACAATAGTGCTTTCTAAAGGTGCGAAACGTCGATTTCGAGTGCGGAACGGTCATGCGATCGAGAAGTTCGCTTTTCCATCGCTCCTGTTCCTCACACGAGGTATTCGAAACGCTGGGGATATTGATATGACCCTATTCTAAGCGAAGAAAATTCGCACTCCCGGTTGCAGGAATCGCAAAATCACCGACTTTACTGCACGCAGATCGACCGTGCGTGATCGTAAACGCTTGAATTGAGTCGGAAAGCGTTCCGCGCGTACAGAACGTGAATTGCTGACCTGACCTGACCTGACCTAACCTGACCTGACCTGACCTGACCTGACCTGACCTGACCTGACCTAACCTGACCTGACCTGTATTACGCGTATTTCGAACGGGAAATACGCTTTTCCGACGTTCCCCGTCGGAAAACCTCACAATAGTGCTTTCTAAAGGTGCGGAACGTCGATTTCGAGTGTGGAACGGTCATGCGATCGAGAAGTTCGCTTTTCCATCGCTCCTGTTCCTCGCACGAGGTATTCGAAACGCTGGGGATATTGATATGACCCTATTCTAAGCGAAGAAAATTCGCACTCCCGGTTGCAGGAATCGCAAAATCACCGACTTTACTGCACGCAGATCGACCGTGCGTGATCGTAAACGCTTGAATTGAGTCGGAAAGCGTTCCGCGCGTACAGAACGTGAATTGCGGGTGTATTACGCGTATTTCGAACGGGAAATACGCTTTTCCGACGTTCCCCGTCGGAAAACCTCACAATAGTGCTTTCTAAAGGTGCGGAACGTCGATTTCGAGTGTGGAACGGTCATGCGATCGAGAAGTTCGCTTTTCCATCGCTCCTGTTCCTCGCACGAGGTATTCGAAACGCTGGGGATATTGATATGACCCTATTCTAAGCGAAGAAAATTCGCACTCCCGGTTGCAGGAATCGCAAAATCACCGACTTTACTGCACGCAGATCGACCGTGCGTGATCGTAAACGCTTGAATTGAGTCGGAAAGCGTTCCGCGCGTACAGAACGTGAATTGCGGGTGTATTACGCGTATTTCGAACGGGAAATACGCTTTTCCGACGTTCCCCGTCGGAAAACCTCACAATAGTGCTTTCTAAAGGTGCGGAACGTCGATTTCGAGTGCGGAACGGTCATGCGATCGAGAAGTTCGCTTTTCCATCGCTCCTGTTCCTCGCACGAGGTATTCGAAACGCTGGGGATATTGATATGACCCTATTCTAAGCGAAGAAAATTCGCACTCCCGGTTGCAGGAATCGCAAAATCACCGACTTTACTGCACGCAGATCGACCGTGCGTGATCGTAAACGCTTGAATTAAGTCGGAAAGCGTTCCGCGCGTACAGAACGTGAATTGCGGGTGTATTACGCGTATTTCGAACGGGAAATACGCTTTTCCGACGTTTCCCGTCGGAAAACCTCACAATAGTGCTTTCTAAAGGTGCGGAACGTCGATTTCGAGTGTGGAACGGTCATGCGATCGAGAAGTTCGCTTTTCCATCGCTCCTGTTCCTCGCACGAGGTATTCGAAACGCTGGGGATATTGATATGACCCTATTCTAAGCGAAGAAAATTCGCACTCCCGGTTGCAGGAATCGCAAAATCACCGACTTTACTGCACGCAGATCGACCGTGCGTGATCGTAAACGCTTGAATTGAGTCGGAAAGCGTTCCGCGCGTACAGAACGTGAATTGCTGACCTGACCTGACCTGACCTAACCTGACCTGACCTGACCTGACCTGACCTGACCTGACCTGACCTGACCTGACCTGACCTGACCTGACCTGACCTGACCTGATTTGACCTGACCTGACCTGACCTGACCTAACCTGACCTGACCTGACCTGACCTGACCTGTATTACGCGCATTTCGAACGGGAAATACGCTTTTCCGACGTTCCCCGTCGGAAAACCTCACAATAGTGCTTTCTAAAGGTGCGGAACGTCGATTTCGAGTGTGGAACGGTCATGCGATCGAGAAGTTCGCTTTTCCATCGCTCCTGTTCCTCGCACGAGGTATTCGAAACGCTGGGGATATTGATATGACCCTATTCTAAGCGAAGAAAATTCGCACTCCCGGTTGCAGGAATCGCAAAATCACCGACTTTACTGCACGCAGATCGACCGTGCGTGATCGTAAACGCTTGAATTGAGTCGGAAAGCGTTCCGCGCGTACAGAACGTGAATTGCAGGTGTATTACGCGTATTTCGAACGGGAAATACGCTTTTCCGACGTTCCCCGTCGGAAAACCTCACAATAGTGCTTTCTAAAGGTGCGGAACGTCGATTTCGAGTGCGGAACGGTCATGCGATCGAGAAGTTCGCTTTTCCATCGCTCCTGTTCCTCGCACGAGGTATTCGAAACGCTGGGGATATTGATATGACCCTATTCTAAGCGAAGAAAATTCGCACTCCCGGTTGCAGGAATCGCAAAATCACCGACTTTACTGCACGCAGATCGACCGTGCGTGATCGTAAACGCTTGAATTGAGTCGGAAAGCGTTCCGCGCGTACAGAACGTGAATTGCGGGTGTATTACGCGTATTTCGAACGGGAAATACGCTTTTCCGACGTTTCCCGTCGGAAAACCTCACAATAGTGCTTTCTAAAGGTGCGGAACGTCGATTTCGAGTGTGGAACGGTCATGCGATCGAGAAGTTCGCTTTTCCATCGCTCCTGTTCCTCGCACGAGGTATTCGAAACGCTGGGGATATTGATATGACCCTATTCTAAGCGAAGAAAATTCGCACTCCCGGTTGCAGGAATCGCAAAATCACCGACTTTACTGCACGCAGATCGACCGTGCGTGATCGTAAACGCTTGAATTGAGTCGGAAAGCGTTCCGCGCGTACAGAACGTGAATTGCGGGTGTATTACGCGTATTTCGAACGGGAAATACGCTTTTCCGACGTTCCCCGTCGGAAAACCTCACAATAGTGCTTTCTAAAGGTGCGGAACGTCGATTTCGAGTGCGGAACGGTCATGCGATCGAGAAGTTCGCTTTTCCATCGCTCCTGTTCCTCGCACGAGGTATTCGAAACGCTGGGGATATTGATATGACCCTATTCTAAGCGAAGAAAATTCGCACTCCCGGTTGCAGGAATCGCAAAATCACCGACTTTACTGCACGCAGATCGACCGTGCGTGATCGTAAACGCTTGAATTGAGTCGGAAAGCGTTCCGCGCGTACAGAACGTGAATTGCGGGTGTATTACGCGTATTTCGAACGGGAAATACGCTTTTCCGACGTTTCCCGTCGGAAAACCTCACAATAGTGCTTTCTAAAGGTGCGGAACGTCGATTTCGAGTGTGGAACGGTCATGCGATCGAGAAGTTCGCTTTTCCATCGCTCCTGTTCCTCGCACGAGGTATTCGAAACGCTGGGGATATTGATATGACCCTATTCTAAGCGAAGAAAATTCGCACTCCCGGTTGCAGGAATCGCAAAATCACCGACTTTACTGCACGCAGATCGACCGTGCGTGATCGTAAACGCTTGAATTGAGTCGGAAAGCGTTCCGCGCGTACAGAACGTGAATTGCGGGTGTATTACGCGTATTTCGAACGGGAAATACGCTTTTCCGACGTTTCCCGTCGGAAAACCTCACAATAGTGCTTTCTAAAGGTGCGGAACGTCGATTTCGAGTGTGGAACGGTCATGCGATCGAGAAGTTCGCTTTTCCATCGCTCCTGTTCCTCGCACGAGGTATTCGAAACGCTGGGGATATTGATATGACCCTATTCTAAGCGAAGAAAATTCGCACTCCCGGTTGCAGGAATCGCAAAATCACCGACTTTACTGCACGCAGATCGACCGTGCGTGATCGTAAACGCTTGAATTGAGTCGGAAAGCGTTCCGCGCGTACAGAACGTGAATTGCGGGTGTATGACGCGTATTTCGAACGGGAAATACGCTTTTCCGACGTTTCCCGTCGGAAAACCTCACAATAGTGCTTTCTAAAGGTGCGGAACGTCGATTTCGAGTGTGGAACGGTCATGCGATCGAGAAGTTCGCTTTTCCATCGCTCCTGTTCCTCGCACGAGGTATTCGAAACGCTGGGGATATTGATATGACCCTATTCTAAGCGAAGAAAATTCGCACTCCCGGTTGCAGGAATCGCAAAATCACCGACTTTACTGCACGCAGATCGACCGTGCGTGATCGTAAACGCTTGAATTGAGTCGGAAAGCGATCCGCGCGTACAGAACGTGAATTGCGGGTGTATTACGCGTATTTCGAACGGGAAATACGCTTTTCCGACGTTCCCCCGTCGGAAAACCTCACAATAGTGCTTTCTAAAGGTGCGGAACGTCGATTTCGAGTGCGGAACGGTCATGCGATCGAGAAGTTCGCTTTTCCATCGCTCCTGTTCCTCGCACGAGGTATTCGAAACGCTGGGGATATTGATATGACCCTATTCTAAGCGAAGAAAATTCGCACTCCCGGTTGCAGGAATCGCAAAATCACCGACTTTACTGCACGCAGATCGACCGTGCGTGATCGTAAACGCTTGAATTGAGTCGGAAAGCGTTCCGCGCGTACAGAACGTGAACTGCGGGTGTATTACGCGTATTTCGAACGGGAAATACGCTTTTCCGACGTTTCCCGTCGGAAAACCTCACAATAGTGCTTTCTAAAGGTGCGGAACGTCGATTTCGAGTGTGGAACGGTCATGCGATCGAGAAGTTCGCTTTTCCATCGCTCCTGTTCCTCGCACGAGGTATTCGAAACGCTGGGGATATTGATATGACCCTATTCTAAGCGAAGAAAATTCGCACTCCCGGTTGCAGGAATCGCAAAATCACCGACTTTACTGCACGCAGATCGACCGTGCGTGATCGTAAACGCTTGAATTGAGTCGGAAAGCGTTCCGCGCGTACAGAACGTGAATTGCGGGTGTATTACGCGTATTTCGAACGGGAAATACGCTTTTCCGACGTTCCCCGTCGGAAAACCTCACAATAGTGCTTTCTAAAGGTGCGGAACGTCGATTTCGAGTGCGGAACGGTCATGCGATCGAGAAGTTCGCTTTTCCATCGCTCCTGTTCCTCGCACGAGGTATTCGAAACGCTGGGGATATTGATATGACCCTATTCTAAGCGAAGAAAATTCGCACTCCCGGTTGCAGGAATCGCAAAATCACCGACTTTACTGCACGCAGATCGACCGTGCGTGATCGTAAACGCTTGAATTGAGTCGGAAAGCGTTCCGCGCGTACAGAACGTGAATTGCGGGTGTATTACGCGTATTTCGAACGGGAAATACGCTTTTCCGACGTTTCCCGTCGGAAAACCTCACAATAGTGCTTTCTAAAGGTGCGGAACGTCGATTTCGAGTGTGGAACGGTCATGCGATCGAGAAGTTCGCTTTTCCATCGCTCCTGTTCCTCGCACGAGGTATTCGAAACGCTGGGGATATTCATATGACCCTATTCTAAGCGAAGAAAATTCGCACTCCCGGTTGCAGGAATCGCAAAATCACCGACTTTACTGCACGCAGATCGACCGTGCGTGATCGTAAACGCTTGAATTGAGTCGGAAAGCGTTCCGCGCGTACAGAACGTGAATTGCGGGTGTATTACGCGTATTTCGAACGGGAAATACGCTTTTCCGACGTTCCCCGTCGGAAAACCTCACAATAGTGCTTTCTAAAGGTGCGGAACGTCGATTTCGAGTGCGGAACGGTCATGCGATCGAGAAGTTCGCTTTTCCATCGCTCCTGTTCCTCGCACGAGGTATTCGAAACGCTGGGGATATTGATATGACCCTATTCTAAGCGAAGAAAATTCGCACTCCCGGTTGCAGGAATCGCAAAATCACCGACTTTACTGCACGCAGATCGACCGTGCGTGATCGTAAACGCTTGAATTGAGTCGGAAAGCGTTCCGCGCGTACAGAACGTGAATTGCGGGTGTATTACGCGTATTTCGAACGGGAAATACGCTTTTCCGACGTTTCCCGTCGGAAAACCTCACAATAGTGCTTTCTAAAGGTGCGGAACGTCGATTTCGAGTGTGGAACGGTCATGCGATCGAGAAGTTCGCTTTTCCATCGCTCCTGTTCCTCGCACGAGGTATTCGAAACGCTGGGGATATTGATATGACCCTATTCTAAGCGAAGAAAATTCGCACTCCCGGTTGCAGGAATCGCAAAATCACCGACTTTACTGCACGCAGATCGACCGTGCGTGATCGTAAACGTTTGAATTGAGTCGGAAAGCGTTCCGCGCGTACAGAACGTGAATTGCTGACCTGACCTTACCTGACCTGACCTGACCTGACCTGACCTGACCTGACCTGACCTGACCTGACCTGACCTGACCTGACCTGACCTGACCTGACCTGACCTGACCTGACCTGACCTGACCTGACCTGACCTGACCTGACCTGACCTGACCTGACCTGACCTGACCTGACCTGACCTGACCTGACCTGACCTGACCTGATTTGACCTGACCTGACCTGACCTGACCTAACCTGACCTGACCTGACCTGACCTGACCTGTATTACGCGTATTTCGAACGGGAAATACGCTTTTCCGACGTTCCCCGTCGGAAAACCTCACAATAGTGCTTTCTAAAGGTGCGGAACGTCGATTTCGAGTGCGGAACGGTCATGCGATCGAGAAGTTCGCTTTTCCATCGCTCCTGTTCCTCGCACGAGGTATTCGAAACGCTGGGGATATTGATATGACCCTATTCTAAGCGAAGAAAATTCGCACTCCCGGTTGCAGGAATCGCAAAATCACCGACTTTACTGCACGCAGATCGACCGTGCGTGATCGTAAACGCTTGAATTGAGTCGGAAAGCGTTCCGCGCGTACAGAACGTGAATTGCGGGTGTATTACGCGTATTTCGAACGGGAAATACGCTTTTCCGACGTTCCCCGTCGGAAAACCTCACAATAGTGCTTTCTAAAGGTGCGAAACGTCGATTTCGAGTGCGGAACGGTCATGCGATCGAGAAGTTCGCTTTTCCATCGCTCCTGTTCCTCGCACGAGGTATTCGAAACGCTGGGGATATTGATATGACCCTATTCTAAGCGAAGAAAATTCGCACTCCCGGTTGCAGGAATCGCAAAATCACCGACTTTACTGCACGCAGATCGACCGTGCGTGATCGTAAACGCTTGAATTCAGTCGGAAAGCGTTCCGCGCGTACAGAACGTGAATTGCGGGTGTATTACGCGTATTTCGAACGGGAAATACGCTTTTCCGACGTTCCCCGTCGGAAAACCTCACAATAGTGCTTTCTAAAGGTGCGAAACGTCGATTTCGAGTGCGGAACGGTCATGCGATCGAGAAGTTCGCTTTTCCATCGCTCCTGTTCCTCGCACGAGGTATTCGAAACGCTGGGGATATTGATATGACCCTATTCTAAGCGAAGAAAATTCGCACTCCCGGTTGCAGGAATCGCAAAATCACCGACTTTACTGCACGCAGATCGACCGTGCGTGATCGTAAACGCTTGAATTGAGTCGGAAAGCGTTCCGCGCGTACAGAAAGTGAATTGCGGGTGTATTACGCGTATTTCGAACGGGAAATACGCTTTTCCGACGTTCCCCGTCGGAAAACCTCACAATAGTGCTTTCTAAAGGTGCGGAACGTCGATTTCGAGTGCGGAACGGTCATGCGATCGAGAAGTTCGCTTTTCCATCGCTCCTGTTCCTCGCACGAGGTATTCGAAACGCTGGGGATATTGATATGACCCTATTCTAAGCGAAGAAAATTCGCACTCCCGGTTGCAGGAATCGCAAAATCACCGACTTTACTGCACGCAGATCGACCGTGCGTGATCGTAAACGCTTGAATTGAGTCGGAAAGCGTTCCGCGCGTACAGAACGTGAATTGCGGGTGTATTACGCGTATTTCGAACGGGAAATACGCTTTTCCGACGTTCCCCGTCGGAAAACCTCACAATAGTGCTTTCTAAAGGTGCGAAACGTCGATTTCGAGTGCGGAACGGTCATGCGATCGAGAAGTTCGCTTTTCCATCGCTCCTGTTCCTCGCACGAGGTATTCGAAACGCTGGGGATATTGATATGACCCTATTCTAAGCGAAGAAAATTCGCACTCCCGGTTGCAGGAATCGCAAAATCACCGACTTTACTGCACGCAGATCGACCGTGCGTGATCGTAAACGCTTGAATTGAGTCGGAAAGCGTTCCGCGCGTACAGAACGTGAATTGCGGGTGTATTACACGTATTTCGAACGGGAAATACGCTTTTCCGACGTTCCCCGTCGGAAAACCTCACAATAGTGCTTTCTAAAGGTGGGAAACGTCGATTTCGAGTGCGGAACGGTCATGCGATCGAGAAGTTCGCTTTTCCATCGCTCCTGTTCCTCGCACGAGGTATTCGAAACGCTGGGGATATTGATATGACCCTATTCTAAGCGAAGAAAATTCGCACTCCCGGTTGCAGGAATCGCAAAATCACCGACTTTACTGCACGCAGATCGACCGTGCGTGATCGTAAACGCTTGAATTGAGTCGGAAAGCGTTCCGCGCGTACAGAACGTGAATTGCGGGTGTATTACGCGTATTTCGAACGGGAAATACGCTTTTCCGACGTTCCCCGTCGGAAAACCTCACAATAGTGCTTTCTAAAGGTGCGGAACGTCGATTTCGAGTGCGGAACGGTCATGCGATCGAGAAGTTCGCTTTTCCATCGCTCCTGTTCCTCACACGAGGTATTCGAAACGCTGGGGATATTGATATGACCCTATTCTAAGCGAAGAAAATTCGTACTCCCGGTTGCAGGAATCGCAAAATCACCGACTTTACTGCACGCAGATCGACCGTGCGTGATCGTAAACGCTTGAATTGAGTCGGAAAGCGTTCCGCGCGTACAGAACGTGAATTGCGGGTGTATTACGCGTATTTCGAACGGGAAATACGCTTTTCCGACGTTCCCCGTCGGAAAACCTCCCAATAGTGCTTTCTACAGGTGCGGAACGTCGATTTCGAGTGCGGAACGGTCATGCGATCGAGAAGTTCGCTTTTCCATCGCTCCTGTTCCTCGCACGAGGTATTCGAAACGCTGGGGATATTGATATGACCCTATTCTAAGCGAAGAAAATTCGCACTCCCGGTTGCAGGAATCGCAAAATCACCGACTTTACTGCACGCAGATCGACCGTGCGTGATCGTAAACGCTTGAATTGAGTCGGAAAGCGTTCCGCGCGTACAGAACGTGAATTGCGGGTGTATTACGCGTATTTCGAACGGGAAATACGCTTTTCCGACGTTCCCCGTCGGAAAACCTCACAATAGTGCTTTCTAAAGGTGCGGAACGTCGATTTCGAGTGCGGAACGGTCATGCGATCGAGAAGTTCGCTTTTCCATCGCTCCTGTTCCTCGCACGAGGTATTCGAAACGCTGGGGATATTGATATGACCCTATTCTAAGCGAAGAAAATTCGCACTCCCGGTTGCAGGAATCGCAAAATCACCGACTTTACTGCACGCAGATCGACCGTGCGTGATCGTAAACGCTTGAATTGAGTCGGAAAGCGTTCCGCGCGTACAGAACGTGAATTGCGGGTGTATTACGCGTATTTCGAACGGGAAATACGCTTTTCCGACGTTCCCCGTCGGAAAACCTCACAATAGTGCTTTCTAAAGGTGCGGAACGTCGATTTCGAGTGCGGAACGGTCATGCGATCGAGAAGTTCGCTTTTCCATCGCTCCTGTTCCTCGCACGAGGTATTCGAAACGCTGGGGATATTGATATGACCCTATTCTAAGCGAAGAAAATTCGCACTCCCGGTTGCAGGAATCGCAAAATCACCGACTTTACTGCACGCAGATCGACCGTGCGTGATCGTAAACGCTTGAATTGAGTCGGAAAGCGTTCCGCGCGTACAGAACGTGAATTGCGGGTGTATTACGCGTATTTCGAACGGGAAATACGCTTTTCCGACGTTTCCCGTCGGAAAACCTCACAATAGTGCTTTCTAAAGGTGCGGAACGTCGATTTCGAGTGTGGAAGGGTCATGCGATCGAGAAGTTCGCTTTTCCATCGCTCCTGTTCCTCGCACGAGGTATTCGAAACGCTGGGGATATTGATATGACCCTATTCTAAGCGAAGAAAATTCGCACTCCCGGTTGCAGGAATCGCAAAATCACCGACTTTACTGCACGCAGATCGACCGTGCGTGATCGTAAACGCTTGAATTGAGTCGGAAAGCGTTCCGCGCGTACAGAACGTGAATTGCGGGTGTATTACGCGTATTTCGAACGGGAAATACGCTTTTCCGACGTTCCCCGTCGGAAAACCTCACAATAGTGCTTTCTAAAGGTGCGGAACGTCGATTTCGAGTGCGGAACGGTCATGCGATCGAGAAGTTCGCTTTTCCATCGCTCCTGTTCCTCGCACGAGGTATTCGAAACGCTGGGGATATTGATATGACCCTATTCTAAGCGAAGAAAATTCGCACTCCCGGTTGCAGGAATCGCAAAATCACCGACTTTACTGCACGCAGATCGACCGTGCGTGATCGTAAACGCTTGAATTGAGTCGGAAAGCGTTCCGCGCGTACAGAACGTGAATTGCGGGTGTATTACGCGTATTTCGAACGGGAAATACGCTTTTCCGACGTTTCCCGTCGGAAAACCTCACAATAGTGCTTTCTAAAGGTGCGGAACGTCGATTTCGAGTGTGGAACGGTCATGCGATCGAGAAGTTCGCTTTTCCATCGCTCCTGTTCCTCGCACGAGGTATTCGAAACGCTGGGGATATTGATATGACCCTATTCTAAGCGAAGAAAATTCGCACTCCCGGTTGCAGGAATCGCAAAATCACCGACTTTACTGCACGCAGATCGACCGTGCGTGATCGTAAACGCTTGAATTGAGTCGGAAAGCGTTCCGCGCGTACAGAACGTGAATTGCGGGTGTATTACGCGTATTTCGAACGGGAAATACGCTTTTCCGACGTTCCCCGTCGGAAAACCTCACAATAGTGCTTTCTAAAGGTGCGGAACGTCGATTTCGAGTGCGGAACGGTCATGCGATCGAGAAGTTCGCTTTTCCATCGCTCCTGTTCCTCGCACGAGGTATTCGAAACGCTGGGGATATTGATATGACCCTATTCTAAGCGAAGAAAATTCGCACTCCCGGTTGCAGGAATCGCAAAATCACCGACTTTACTGCACGCAGATCGACCGTGCGTGATCGTAAACGTTTGAATTGAGTCGGAAAGCGTTCCGCGCGTACAGAACGTGAATTGCTGACCTGACCTGACCTGACCTGACCTGACCTGACCTGACCTGACCTGACCTGACCTGACCTGACCTGACCTGACCTGACCTGACCTGACCTGACCTGACCTGACCTGACCTGACCTGACCTGACCTGACCTGACCTGACCTGACCTGACCTGACCTGATTTGACCTGACCTGAACTGACCTGACCTAACCTGACCTGACCTGACCTGACCTGACCTGTATTACGCGTATTTCGAACGGGAAATACGCTTTTCCGACGTTCCCCGTCGGAAAACCTCACAATAGTGCTTTCTAAAGGTGCGGAACGTCGATTTCGAGTGCGGAACGGTCATGCGATCGAGAAGTTCGCTTTTCCATCGCTCCTGTTCCTCGCACGAGGTATTCGAAACGCTGGGGATATTGATATGACCCTATTCTAAGCGAAGAAAATTCGCACTCCCGGTTGCAGGAATCGCAAAATCACCGACTTTACTGCACGCAGATCGACCGTGCGTGATCGTAAACGCTTGAATTGAGTCGGAAAGCGTTCCGCGCGTACAGAACGTGAATTGCGGGTGTATTACGCGTATTTCGAACGGGAAATACGCTTTTCCGACGTTCCCCGTCGGAAAACCTCACAATAGTGCTTTCTAAAGGTGCGGAACGTCGATTTCGAGTGCGGAACGGTCATGCGATCGAGAAGTTCGCTTTTCCATCGCTCCTGTTCCTCGCACGAGGTATTCGAAACGCTGGGGATATTGATATGACCCTATTCTAAGCGAAGAAAATTCGCACTCCCGGTTGCAGGAATCGCAAAATCACCGACTTTACTGCACGCAGATCAACCGTGCGTGATCGTAAACGCTTGAATTGAGTCGGAAAGCGTTCCGCGCGTACAGAACGTGAATTGCGGGTGTATTACGCGTATTTCGAACGGGAAATACGCTTTTCCGACGTTTCCCGTCGGAAAACCTCACAATAGTGCTTTCTAAAGGTGCGGAACGTCGATTTCGAGTGCGGAACGGTCATGCGATCGAGAAGTTCGCTTTTCCATCGCTCCTGTTCCTCGAACGAGGTATTCGAAACGCTGGGGATATTGATATGACCCTATTCTAAGCGAAGAAAATTCGCACTCCCGGTTGCAGGAATCGCAAAATCACCGACTTTACTGCACGCAGATCGACCGTGCGTGATCGTAAACGCTTGAATTGAGTCGGAAAGCGTTCCGCGCGTACAGAACGTGAATTGCGGGTGTATTACGCGTATTTCGAACGGGAAATACGCTTTTCCGACGTTCCCCGTCGGAAAACCTCACAATAGTGCTTTCTAAAGGTGCGGAACGTCGATTTCGAGTGTGGAACGGTCATGCGATCGAGAAGTTCGCTTTTCCATCGCTCCTGTTCCTCGCACGAGGTATTCGAAACGCTGGGGATATTGATATGACCCTATTCTAAGCGAAGAAAATTCGCACTCCCGGTTGCAGGAATCGCAAAATCACCGACTTTACTGCACGCAGATCGACCGTGCGTGATCGTAAACGCTTGAATTGAGTCGGAAAGCGTTCCGCGCGTACAGAACGTGAATTGCGGGTGTATTACGCGTATTTCGAACGGGAAATACGCTTTTCCGACGTTTCCCGTCGGAAAACCTCACAATAGTGCTTTCTAAAGGTGCGGAACGTCGATTTCGAGTGTGGAACGGTCATGCGATCGAGAAGTTCGCTTTTCCATCGCTCCTGTTCCTCGCACGAGGTATTCGAAACGCTGGGGATATTGATATGACCCTATTCTAAGCGAAGAAAATTCGCACTCCCGGTTGCAGGAATCGCAAAATCACCGACTTTACTGCACGCAGATCGACCGTGCGTGATCGTAAACGCTTGAATTGAGTCGGAAAGCGTTCCGCGCGTACAGAACGTGAATTGCGGGTGTATTACGCGTATTTCGAACGGGAAATACGCTTTTCCGACGTTCCCCGTCGGAAAACCTCACAATAGTGCTTTCTAAAGGTGCGGAACGTCGATTTCGAGTGCGGAACGGTCATGCGATCGAGAAGTTCGCTTTTCCATCGCTCCTGTTCCTCGCACGAGGTATTCGAAACGCTGGGGATATTGATATGACCCTATTCTAAGCGAAGAAAATTCGCACTCCCGGTTGCAGGAATCGCAAAATCACCGACTTTACTGCACGCAGATCGACCGTGCGTGATCGTAAACGCTTGAATTGAGTCGGAAAGCGTTCCGCGCGTACAGAACGTGAATTGCTGACCTGACCTGACCTGACCTAACCTGACCTGACCTGACCTGACCTGACCTGACCTGACCTGACCTGACCTGACCTGACCTGACCTGACCTAACCTGACCTGACCTGACCTGACCTGACCTGTATTACGCGTATTTCGAACGGGAAATACGCTTTTCCGACGTTCCCCGTCGGAAAACCTCACAATAGTGCTTTCTAAAGGTGCGGAACGTCGATTTCGAGTGCGGAACGGTCATGCGATCGAGAAGTTCGCTTTTCCATCGCTCCTGTTCCACGCACGAGGTATTCGAAACGCTGGGGATATTGATATGACCCTATTCTAAGCGAAGAAAATTCGCACTCCCGGTTGCAGGAATCGCAAAATCACCGACTTTACTGCACGCAGATCGACCGTGCGTGATCGTAAACGCTTGAATTGAGTCGGAAAGCGTTCCGCGCGTACAGAACGTGAATTGCGGGTGTATTACGCGTATTTCGAACGGGAAATACGCTTTTCCGACGTTCCCCGTCGGAAAACCTCACAATAGTGCTTTCTAAAGTTGCGGAACGTCGATTTCGAGTGCGGAACGGTCATGCGATCGAGAAGTTCGCTTTTCCATCGCTCCTGTTCCTCGCACGAGGTATTCGAAACGCTGGGGATATTGATATGACCCTATTCTAAGCGAAGAAAATTCGCACTCCCGGTTGCAGGAATCGCAAAATCACCGACTTTACTGCACGCAGATCGACCGTGCGTGATCGTAAACGCTTGAATTGAGTCGGAAAGCGTTCCGCGCGTACAGAACATGAATTGCGGGTGTATTACGCGTATTTCGAACGGGAAATACGCTTTTCCGACGTTCCCCGTCGGAAAACCTCACAATAGTGCTTTCTAAAGGTGCGGAACGTCGATTTCGAGTGCGGAACGGTCATGCGATCGAGAAGTTCGCTTTTCCATCGCTCCTGTTCCTCGCACGAGGTATTCGAAACGCTGGGGATATTGATATGACCCTATTCTAAGCGAAGAAAATTCGCACTCCCGGTTGCAGGAATCGCAAAATCACCGACTTTACTGCACGCAGATCGACCGTGCGTGATCGTAAACGCTTGAATTGAGTCGGAAAGCGTTCCGCGCGTACAGAACGTGAATTGCGGGTGTATTACGCGTATTTCGAACGGGAAATACGCTTTTCCGACGTTCCCCGTCGGAAAACCTCACAATAGTGCTTTCTAAAGGTGCGGAACGTCGATTTCGAGTGTGGAACGGTCATGCGATCGAGAAGTTCGCTTTTCCATCGTTCCTGTTCCTCGCACGAGGTATTCGAAACGCTGGGGATATTGATATGACCCTATTCTAAGCGAAGAAAATTCGCACTCCCGGTTGCAGGAATCGCAAAATCACCGACTTTACTGCACGCAGATCGACCGTGCGTGATCGTAAACGCTTGAATTGAGTCGGAAAGCGTTCCGCGCGTACAGAACGTGAATAGCGGGTGTATTACGCGTTTTTCGAACGGGAAATACGCTTTTCCGACGTTTCCCGTCGGAAAACCTCACAATAGTGCTTTCTAAAGGTGCGGAACGTCGATTTCGAGTGTGGAACGGTCATGCGATCGAGAAGTTCGCTTTTCCATCGCTCCTGTTCCTCGCACGAGGTATTCGAAACGCTGGGGATATTGATATGACCCTATTCTAAGCGAAGAAAATTCGCACTCCCGGTTGCAGGAATCGCAAAATCACCGACTTTACTGCACGCAGATCGACCGTGCGTGATCGTAAACGCTTGAATTGAGTCGGAAAGCGTTCCGCGCGTACAGAACATGAATTGCGGGTGTATTACGCGTATTTCGAACGGGAAATACGCTTTTCCGACGTTCCCCGTCGGAAAACCTCACAATAGTGCTTTCTAAAGGTGCGGAACGTCGATTTCGAGTGCGGAACGGTCATGCGATCGAGAAGTTCGCTTTTCCATCGCTCCTGTTCCTCGCACGAGGTATTCGAAACGCTGGGGATATTGATATGACCCTATTCTAAGCGAAGAAAATTCGCACTCCCGGTTGCAGGAATCGCAAAATCACCGACTTTACTGCACGCAGATCGACCGTGCGTGATCGTAAACGCTTGAATTGAGTCGGAAAGCGTTCCGCGCGTACAGAACGTGAATTGCGGGTGTATTACGCGTATTTCGAACGGGAAATACGCTTTTCCGACGTTTCCCGTCGGAAAACATCACAATAGTGCTTTCTAAAGGTGCGGAACGTCGATTTCGAGTGTGGAACGGTCATGCGATCGAGAAGTTCGCTTTTCCATCGCTCCTGTTCCTCGCACGAGGTATTCGAAACGCTGGGGATATTGATATGACCCTATTCTAAGCGAAGAAAATTCGCACTCCCGGTTGCAGGAATCGCAAAATCACCGACTTTACTGCACGCAGATCGACCGTGCGTGATCGTAAACGCTTGAATTGAGTCGGAAAGCGTTCCGCGCGTACAGAACGTGAATTGCGGGTGTATTACGCGTATTTCGAACGGGAAATACGCTTTTCCGACGTTCCCCGTCGGATAACCTCACAATAGTGCTTTCTAAAGGTGCGGAACGTCGATTTCGAGTGCGGAACGGTCATGCGATCGAGAAGTTCGCTTTTCCATCGCTCCTGTTCCTCGCACGAGGTATTCGAAACGCTGGGGATATTGATATGACCCTATTCTAAGCGAAGAAAATTCGCACTCCCGGTTGCAGGAATCGCAAAATCACCGACTTTACTGCACGCAGATCGACCGTGCGTGATCGTAAACGCTTGAATTGAGTCGGAAAGCGTTCCGCGCGTACAGAACGTGAATTGCGGGTGTATTACGCGTATTTCGAACGGGAAATACGCTTTTCCGACTTTTCCCGTCGGAAAACCTCACAATAGTGCTTTCTAAAGGTGCGGAACGTCGATTTCGAGTGTGGAACGGTCATGCGATCGAGAAGTTCGCTTTTCCATCGCTCCTGTTCCTCGCACGAGGTATTCGAAACGCTGGGGATATTGATATGACCCTATTCTAAGCGAAGAAAATTCGCACTCCCGGTTGCAGGAATTGCAAAATCACCGACTTTACTGCACGCAGATCGACCGTGCGTGATCGTAAACGCTTGAATTGAGTCGGAAAGCGTTCCGCGCGTACAGAACGTGAATTGCGGGTGTATTACGCGTATTTCGAACGGGAAATACGCTTTTCCGACGTTCCCCGTCGGAAAACCTCACAATAGTGCTTTCTAAAGGTGCGGAACGTCGATTTCGAGTGCGGAACGGTCATGCGATCGAGAAGTTCGCTTTTCCATCGCTCCTGTTCCTCGCACGAGGTATTCGAAACGCTGGGGATATTGATATGACCCTATTCTAAGCGAAGAAAATTCGCACTCCCGGTTGCAGGAATCGCAAAATCACCGACTTTACTGCACGCAGATCGACCGTGCGTGATCGTAAACGCTTGAATTGAGTCGGAAAGCGTTCCGCGCGTACAGAACGTGAATTGCGGGTGTATTACGCGTATTTCGAACGGGAAATACGCTTTTCCGACGTTCCCCGTCGGAAAACCTCACAATAGTGCTTTCTAAAGGTGCGGAACGTCGATTTCGAGTGCGGAACGGTCATGCGATCGAGAAGTTCGCTTTTCCATCGCTCCTGTTCCTCGCACGAGGTATTCGAAACGCTGGGGATATTGATATGACCCTATTCTAAGCGAAGAAAATTCGCACTCCCGGTTGCAGGAATCGCAAAATCACCGACTTTACTGCACGCAGATCGACCGTGCGTGATCGTAAACGCTTGAATTGAGTCGGAAAGCGTTCCGCGCGTACAGAACGTGAATTGCTGACCTGACCTGACCTGACCTGACCTAACCTGACCTGACCTGACCTGACCTGACCTGACCTGACCTGACCTGACCTGACCTGACCTGACCTGACCTGACCTGACCTGACCTGACCTGACCTGACCTGACCTGACCTGACCTGACCTGACCTGACCTGACCTGACCTGACCTGACCTGACCTGACCTGACCTGACCTGATTTGACCTGACCTGACCTAGTAGTAGTAGTAGTAGTAAGTTATCAGTTTCGGCGGGGTGAGGAGACGGTTCTCCTCACCAGGACCTTAGGTAAATTCATACCCACGAGAGGCTTTGCTCACCCTTGATACTCTAAGACATCCGGTTACTCCAGGAGGCACATAGCGCGAATTCGAACCTCTGTGTTTCACCTTCCGACGGGGGCTGTACACTGACTTATTCATCCAACTGTCATGCTCCCTACTGTGTTAGCTAATGGCCGTCGGCCGTGGTTTACGTCGGGCGAGTTGGTGATAGAATATTCAGGTATACCGCCTGGAGTTGGCGGGGAACCGAAGAGAGTCACTTTGATCCTGTTTGTTCTATTCAGAGAGTGGACACTGAGAAGCGTCCGCTCCCCTTTTTCTTGACATCCCCACTAAGCGAGACTTTACCTATTAAACTCGAAATCGTGTTCAGGCTTCTAATGCGTAGTCGTTGTTAGTGTGTTATTTCCGGATAGTAAGGGAGTTTGTAGAAGAGCGATAGATGAAGACAGCTAATTGTGTTGTTAGACTTTCCGAGGCGGGCCCTTCTCGTGGTTAGTGGCAAAAAGTTTTGAAGACGGATGAAGAAAGAAAGAAAAAAAAAAAAAAAAAAAAAAAAAAAAAAAAAAAAAAAAAAAGCGCGATTTAACCCAAGGGCGTAGGATTGTCCGCGAGCAGTGAGCTCACCGACAAGCACGTACAGGCTTTGCGCCCGGTGGGGAGATCTAGTGAGACTGCCCCGACCGATTGTTCCGACTTATCGCGCGAGAGGTGTTGCGGGCCGGCTGCCCCGACATCCTCGTCTGGGTTAAGAAAGGAAGTGAGCCCCCCCCCTTCGACCGCTGCTGAACCTGGTACCCCCCTTCTAAATCGCGCCCGAAGTTAGGTTAGGTACGAACAAATATGCAAGGGCCGAATACAAACAGGAGTGAATTTCTCAACGGGTTGACAAGCCTTGGAGTAGTGCAGCTACGTTCTCGGAACGTACTGGACACGTACATCAGCAAGTTTGTCAGTTTATAATTATCATTCTCTCCTGTAGTGAGAGAAAGTATATTAGCTTTTATACTAGTGGTAGTATACGTTTTTCCGTGTTTTACGGGTTGAATTACTCCGCTTGGTTATTAGCGGGCATAGGTCCGTGGATCTCTACCAGTCAGTGTTTGAGGAGCGAGTCGGATAAGCACTCGTCCTCTGCACGTCCTGGGTATACATTTATCTCTTTGTGAGATAAAGTTCATAGTTTTACGCGTCGGCATTTACTGCATCGTTTACGACGTAGTTTCCGGTCCGCGAGGTTTGATTTAATACTTCTGTATTTTAATTTCCTGTTACCGAATCTGTGAGTTCACCGTCATAGACATTCAGGCTTTGCGTCCACCAAGAGAAGTTATCGCTCCTCTTGGTAATTGATCCGACTTATCGCGCGAGAGGTCTTGCGGGCCGGCAGATTCAGGAGGACTTTCGCTAATTATTCGTTCACTGTTCCCTCGGATGTACTAGTATATTAACATATCCAGTAATCGGAGAGTGAACATGGCGCGGTACAGTTGTTATATTGTGTAAATTGAGAATTTGTTTTCATTTATCTCTTTGTGAGATAAAGTTCATAGTTTTTGCGCGCCGATATTTACTGCATCGTTTACGACGTAGTTTCCGGACCGCGAGGTTTTGATTTAATATTTCTGTATTTTGACTTCCTGTTACCGAATCTGTGAGCACACCGTCATAGACATACAGGCATTGCGTCCACCAAGAGAAGTTATCGCTCCTCTTGGTAGTTGATCCGACTTATCGCGCGAGAGGTCATGCGGGCCGGCAGATTCGGGAGGACTTTCGCTAATTATTCGTTCACAGTTCCCTCGGATGTACTGATATATTGACATATTCAGTAATCGAAGAGTGAACATGGCGCGGTTCAGTTGTTATGTTGTGTAAATTTAAGAATTTTTTTTTTTTATGTCTTGTTAGAATTAATTCCAGACTGTTTTGGTTTTGCCCACTTGTGTATGAGAGGGCTGGTATTTATAATTGTTCTTAATGTTTGTTCTAATTCTGTGTGTTGATTTATGATTGTAGCGTTTTGCCTTGTTAATATTTGTCAGGTTTTTTGGGTGCATTATGCATTATGTTCGTGTGAGTGCTATGGTCTGGTTATAGTGTATCTTGTATAGACGATTTTTTTATGCTTATGTATTATTTGTTCATTGCTTATTTGTGGATTGCACAATGTTATTGCGTTTGTGTTTTGACAGGTTTTTGCATATGTCGCAGTATGCGATTGGCACGAGTGTTTTCTTACTGCATTTGTAATATAGGCCTTCCTTGTTATTTGAGAGAACGTTTAGGTAGTGTAAGCTAATTATTAGTTTATTGCAACAGTAGTCGCTTTTATTTTAGTAATTTGATGCCTTTGAAGGATAGTTTATTTTGTATATTATGCACTTGTAGAGATGTTGTAGTGATTGTTTTCCAAACATACATTTATATTTATTAACAGATTTTTTACATATTTATTTATTTTGTATTTATTACACACATTAAATTTCAGTTTGTTCTTTGATTAAGAGGTATGTATTTTGTTCGTAAAATGTTGCATTGGTCCAAGGACACCGGTGTTCTATTCCTTCCGTGGGTTATTTTTAACATTAGAGTGTTTAGTTGTCTTATATTCTACCGGTGAACGATACTTTGTCAAATTTTGGAATAAATTGTCAAGAGAGTTTCTAAACGTGTATTGCATATCTATTTTATGGATTTCTTTTTCACATCGTACGGATGTTGGTGGAGATTTCCCGTTGTTTTTGGAGCTATCTGGCGCGAGTTAGTATGTTTATAATGTTCCTAGTATTGGTTTTATAATTGTAGCACATTTTATTTTAGTAATTGGATGCTTTTGAGGTATGATTTATTTTGTATTTATGCGCCTGTGAAGACGTTGTAATAATTGTTTTTTCAAGCATACTTATACATTTGTTGACTGGTTCTTTATATATTTATTTATTGTATTTATTTCACACATTAACTTTCTGTTTTTCTTTAATTAGAAGATATGAATTTTGTTAGTAAAATGTTGCATTGTTATAAATAAATTGGTAAAAGGGCAACGGTGCTCTATTCCTACCGTGGGTCACTTTAGAGTGTTTAGTTACCTTATATTCAATATGTGAGCCGCTCAGTGCACACATCGATGTACTCCACTTTTTGAAAAATCTTATATTTAAGTGTCAAAGCCCTTGGTCTAGTCATTACTTTTTATATTCATAATAACTTTCCTGAATAATAAAGATTAGCACCATTAAATGGCAATTTTTTTTTTTTTTTTTTTTTTTTTTTTGGCCACTGAATAATAAGTAATTTATTTCAGAAGTCATTTCGATTAACTCCATACTCTAATGTAAATCGTTTCAGTAACGCTGTATCTGTTTCGGCCGTGCGTCGACGCTTATTTGTTTTTAAACAGCCGAAGATGCTCTCTCCCTCTCAATAATATTCGTAACAAAATCGCATCGGTAAACAGATAACAAGAAGCACAATGCAAACGGTAGTTAGTATAGCAGTTATTCAGGAAAGTTATTATGAATATAAAAAGTAATGACTAGACCAAGGGCTTTGACACTTAAATATAAGATCTTTCAAAAAGTGGAGTTCATCGATGTGTGCATTGAGCGGCTCACATATTGAATATAAGGTAACTAAACACTCTAAAGTGACCCACGGTAGGAATAGAGCACCGTTGCCCTTTTACCAATTTATTTATAACAATGCAACATTTTACTAACAAAATTCATATCTTCTAATTAAAGAAAAACAGAAAGTTAATGTGTGAAATAAATACAAATAAATAAATATATAAAGAGCCAGTCAACAAATGTATAAGTATGCTTGAAAAAACAATTATTACAACGTCTTCACAGGCGCATAAATACAAAAATAAATCATCCCTCAAAAGCATCCAATTACTAAAATAAAATGTGCTACAATTATAAAACCAATACTAGGAACATTATAAACATACTAACTCGCGCCAGATAGCTCCAAAAACAACGGGAAATCTCCACCAACATCCGTACGTTGTGAAAAAGAAATCCATAAAATAGATATGCAATACACGGTTAGAAACTCTCTTGACATTTTATGCCAAAAATTTGACAAAGTACCGTTCACCGGTAGAATATAAGACAACTAAACACTCTAATGTTTAAAAATGACCCACGGAAGGAATAGAACACCGGTGTCCTTGGACCAATGCAACATTTTACGAACAAAATACATACCTCTTAATCAAAGAACAAACTGAAATTCAATGTGTGTAATAAATACAAAATAAATAAATATGTAAAAAATCTGTTAATAAATATAAATGTATGTTTGGAAAACAATCACTACAACATCTCTACAAGTGCATAATATACAAAATAAACTATCCTTCAAAGGCATCCAATTACTAAAATAAAAGCGACTACTGTTGCAATAAACTAATAATTAGCTTACACTACCTAAACGTTCTCTCAAATAACAAGGAAGGCCTATATTACAAATGCAGTAAGAAAACACTCGTGCCAATCGCATACTGCGACATATGCAAAAACCTGTCAAAACACAAACGCAATAACATTGTGCAATCCACAAATAAGCAATGAACAAATAATACATAAGCATAAAAAAATCGTCTATACAAGATACACTATAACCAGACCATAGCATTCACACGAACATAATGCAAAATGCACCCAAAAAACCTGACAAATATTAACAAGGCAAAACGTTACAATCATAAATCAACACACAGAATTAGAACAAACATTAAGAACAATTATAAATACCAGCCCTCTCATACACAAGTGGGCAAAACCAAAACAGTCTGGAACTAATTCTAACAAGACATAACAAAAAAGAAAAAAAAAAAAATATTCTCAAATTTACACAACATAACAACTGAACCGCGCCATGTTCACTCTTCGATTACTGAATATGTCAATATATCAGTACATCCGAGGGAACTGTGAACGAATAATTAGCGAAAGTCCTCCCGAATCTGCCGGCCCGCATGACCTCTCGCGCGATAAGTCGGATCAACTACCATGAGGAACGATAACTTCTCTTGGTAGACGCAAAGCCTGTATGTCTATGACGGTGTGCTCACAGATTCGGTAACAGGAAGTCAAAATACAGAAATATTAAATCAAAACCTCGCGGTCCGGAAACTACCTCGTAAACGATGCAGTAAATAACGGCGCGCAAAACTATGAACTTTATCTCACAAAGAGATAAATGAAAGCAAATTCTCAAAATTCACACAATATAACAACTGAACCGCGCCTTGTTCACTCTCCGATTACTGGATAGGCAAACATACCAGTATATCCGCGGAAACAGTGAACGAATAACTAGCGAAAGTCCTCCCGAATCTGCCGGCCCGCAAGACCTCTCGCGCGATAAGTCGGATCAATTACCAAGAGGAGCGATAACTTCTCTTGGTGGACGCAAAGCCTGAATGTCTATGACGGTGAACTCACAGATTCGGTAACAGGAAATTAAAATACAGAAGTATTAAATCAAACCTCGCGGACCGGAAACTACGTCGTAAACGATGCAGTAAATGCCGACGCGTAAAACTATGAACTTTATCTCACAAAGAGATAAATGTATACCCAGGACGTGCAGAGGACGAGTGCTTATCCGACTCGCTCCTCAAACACTGACTGGTAGAGATCCACGGACCTATGCCCGCTAATAACCAAGCGGAGTAATTCAACCCGTAAAACACGGAAAAACGTATACTACCACTAGTATAAAAGCTAATATACTTTCTCTCACTACAGGAGAGAATGATAATTATAAACTGACAAACTTGCTGATGTACGTGTCCAGTACGTTCCGAGAACGTAGCTGCACTACTCCAAGGCTTGTCAACCCGTTGAGAAATTCACTCCTGTTTGTTATCGGCCCTTGCATATTTGTTCGTACCTAACCTAACTTCGGGCGCGATTTAGAAGGGGGGCACCAGGTTCAGCAGCGGTCGGAGGGGGGTGGGGTTCACTTCCTTTCTTAACCCAGACGAGGATGTCGGGGCAGCCGGCCCGCAACACCTCTCGCGCGATAAGTCGGAACAATCGGTCGGGGCAGTTTCACTAGATCTCCCCACCGGGCGCAAAGCCTGTACGTGCTTGTCGGTGAGCTCACTGCTCGCGGACAATCCTACGCCCTTGGGTTAAATCGCGTTTTTTTTTTTTTTTTTTTTTTTTTTTTTTTTTCTCTCTCTCTCTTTCGTCTTCAAAACTTTTTGCCACTAACCACGAGAGAGGGTCGAAGGGCCCGCCTCGGAAAGTCTAACAACACAATTAGCTGTCTTCATCTATCGCTTTTCTACAAACTCCCTTACTATCCGGAAATAACACACTGACAACGACTACGCATTAGAAGCCTGAACACGATTTCGAGTTTAATAGGTAAAGTCTCGCTTAGTGGGATGTCAAGAAAAAGGGGAGCGGACGCTTCTCAGTGTCCACTCTCTGAATAGAACAAACAGGATCAGAGTGACTCTCTTCGGTTCCCCGCCAACTCCAGGCGGTATACCTGAATATTCTATCACCAACTCGCCCGACGTAAACCACGGCCGACGGCCATTAGCTAACAAAGTAGGGAGCATGGCAGTTGGATGAATAAGTCAGCGTACAGTCCCCCGTCGGAAGGTGAAACACTGAGGTTCGAATTCGCGCTATGTGCCTCCTGGAGTAACTGGAAGTCTTAGAGCAATTAAGGGTGAGCAAAGCCTCTAGTGGGTATGAACTTACCTAAGGATCTGGTGAGGGGAACCGTCCCCTCACCCCGCCCAACCAACCAACTTACTACTACTACTACTACTACTAGTATAGCAGTGATCTCGCACGCTGAATGTTACTGTGTACTTCTTAGTCTTTTCAACATTACTCCCAGATTTTTTTTTTTTTTTAAAGAAATAAATATTATGCCGTTATAATCAACGTGAGTGAGACTAATAATGTGAGTGAGGAAAACAGTGATGATTCTTCAATACGATTTATCAGCAGAAAGTCTGGTTCAAGAAGACGTTTATCGTTTTCCTCGGATTCATCGGATTGCAACAGTACAAACCCAACAAACACATTGATTGGGAGGAAAAGAAGTCGTAATCCTGTTAAATGAATACGAGATTTACAAAAGCATAACAGGATAAAAGGTTTGGCATACAGGAATAGGGGAGGAAAATTAATACCTGCAAAAACATTTGTCGATATACAATGCAGATATCGTCAAAATTGCAATCAAAAAATTCTTTCGGATGAGAGAGAGGCTGCCATGAAAGAATTTTATAGTTTACTGACCTGACCTAACCTGACCTGACCAGACCTGACCTGACCTGACCTGACCTGACCTGTATTACGCGTATTTCGAACGGGAAATACGCTTTTCCGACGTTCCCCGTCGGAAAACCTCACAATAGTGCTTTCTAAAGGTGCGGAACGTCGATTTCGAGTGTGGAACGGTCATGCGATCGAGAAGTTCGCTTTTCCATCGCTCCTGTTCCTCGCACGAGGTATTCGAAACGCTGGGGATATTGATATGACCCTATTCTAAGCGAAGAAAATTCGCACTCCCGGTTGCAGGAATCGCAAAATCACCGACTTTACTGCACGCAGATCGACCGTGCGTGATCGTAAACGCTTGAATTGAGTCGGAAAGCGTTCCGCGCGTACAGAACATGAATTGCGGGTGTATTACACGTATTTCGAACGGGAAATACGCTTTTCCGACGTTCCCCGTCGGAAATCCTCACAATAGTGCTTTCTAAAGGTGCGGAACGTCGATTTCGAGTGCGGAACGGTCATGCGATCGAGAAGTTCGCTTTTCCATCGCTCCTGTTCCTCGCACGAGGTATTCGAAACGCTGGGGATATTGATATGACTCTATTCTAAGCGAAGAAAATTCGCACTCCCGGTTGCAGGAATCGCAAAATCACCGACTTTACTGCACGCAGATCGACCGTGCGTGATCGTAAACGCTTGAATTGAGTCGGAAAGCGTTCCGCGCGTACAGAACGTGAATTGCGGGTGTATTACGCGTATTTCGAACGGGAAATACGCTTTTCCGACGTTTCCCGTCGGAAAACCTCACAATAGTGCTTTCTAAAGGTGCGGAACGTCGATTTCGAGTGTGGAACGGTCATGCGATCGAGAAGTTCGCTTTTCCATCGCTCCTGTTCCTCGCACGAGGTATTCGAAACGCTGGGGATATTGATATGACCCTATTCTAAGCGAAGAAAATTCGCACTCCCGGTTGCAGGAATCGCAAAATCACCGACTTTACTGCACGCAGATCGACCATGCGTGATCGTAAACGCTTGAATTGAGTCGGAAAGCGTTCCGCGCGTACAGAACGTGAATTGCGGGTGTATTACGCGTATTTCGAACGGGAAATACGCTTTTCCGACGTTCCCCGTCGGAAAACCTCACAATAGTGCTTTCTAAAGGTGCGGAACGTCGATTTCGAGTGCGGAACGGTCATGCGATCGAGAAGTTCGCTTTTCCATCGCTCCTGTTCCTCGCACGAGGTATTCGAAACGCTGGGGATATTGATATGACCCTATTCTAAGCGAAGAAAATTCGCACTCCCGGTTGCAGGAATCGCAAAATCACCGACTTTACTGCACGCAGATCGACCGTGCGTGATCGTAAACGCTTGAATTGAGTCGGAAAGCGTTCCGCGCGTACAGAACGTGAATTGCGGGTGTATTACGCGTATTTCGAACGGGAAATACGCTTTTCCGACGTTTCCCGTCGGAAAACCTCACAATAGTGCTTTCTAAAGGTGCGGAACGTCGATTTCGAGTGTGCAACGGTCATGCGATCGAGAAGTTCGCTTTTCCATCGCTCCTGTTCCTCGCACGAGGTATTCGAAACGCTGGGGATATTGATATGACCCTATTCTAAGCGAAGAAAATTCGCACTCCCGGTTGCAGGAATCGCAAAATCACCGACTTTACTGCACGCAGATCGACCGTGCGTGATCGTAAACGCTTGAATTGAGTCGGAAAGCGTTCCGCGCGTACAGAACGTGAATTGCGGGTGTATTACGCGTATTTCGAACGGGAAATACGCTTTTCCGACGTTCCCCGTCGGAAAACCTCACAATAGTGCTTTCTAAAGGTGCGGAACGTCGATTTCGAGTGCGGAACGGTCATGCGATCGAGAAGTTCGCTTTTCCATCGCTCCTGTTCCTCGCACGAGGTATTCGAAACGCTGGGGATATTGATATGACCCTATTCTAAGCGAAGAAAATTCGCACTCCCGGTTGCAGGAATCGCAAAATCACCGACTTTACTGCACGCAGATCGACCGTGCGTGATCGTAAACGCTTGAATTGAGTCGGAACGCGTTCCGCGCGTACAGAACGTGAATTGCGGGTGTATTACGCGTATTTCGAACGGGAAATACGCTTTTCCGACGTTCCCCGTCGGAAAACCTCACAATAGTGCTTTCTAAAGGTGCGGAACGTCGATTTCGAGTGCGGAACGGTCATGCGATCGAGAAGTTCGCTTTTCCATCGCTCCTGTTCCTCGCACGAGGTATTCGAAACGCTGGGGATATTGATATGACCCTATTCTAAGCGAAGAAAATTCGCACTCCCGGTTGCAGGAATCGCAAAATCACCGACTTTACTGCACGCAGATCGACCGTGCGTGATCGTAAACGCTTGAATTGAGTCGGAAAGCGTTCCGCGCGTACAGAACGTGAATTGCGGGTGTATTACGCGTATTTCGAACGGGAAATACGCTTTTCCGACGTTTCCCGTCGGAAAACCTCACAATAGTGCTTTCTAAAGGTGCGGAACGTCGATTTCGAGTGTGGAACGGTCATGCGATCGAGAAGTTCGCTTTTCCATCGCTCCTGTTCCTCGCACGAGGTATTCGAAACGCTGGGGATATTGATATGACCCTATTCTAAGCGAAGAAAATTCGCACTCCCGGTTGCAGGAATCGCAAAATCACCGACTTTACTGCACGCAGATCGACCGTGCGTGATCGTAAACGCTTGAATTGAGTCGAAAAGCGTTCCGCGCGTACAGAACGTGAATTGCTGACCTGACCTGACCTGACCTAACCTGACCTGACCTGACCTGACCTGACCTGACCTGACCTGACCTGACCTGACCTGACCTGACCTGACCTGACCTGACCTGACCTGACCTGACCTGACCTGACCTGATTTGACCTGACCTGACCTGACCTGACCTAACCTGACCTGACCTGACCTGACCTGACCTGACCTGACCTGACCTGACCTGACCTGACCTGACCTGACCTGACCTGACCTGACCTGACCTGACCTGTATTACGCGTATTTCGAACGGGAAATACGCTTTTCCGACGTTCCCCGTCGGAAAACCTCACAATAGTGCTTTCTAAAGGTGCGGAACGTCGATTTCGAGTGCGGAACGGTCATGCGATCGAGAAGTTCGCTTTTCCATCGCTCCTGTTCCTCGCACGAGGTATTCGAAACGCTGGGGATATTGATATGACCCTATTCTAAGCGAAGAAAATTCGCACTCCCGGTTGCAGGAATCGCAAAATCACCGACTTTACTGCACGCAGATCGACCGTGCGTGATCGTAAACGCTTGAATTGAGTCGGAAAGCGTTCCGCGCGTACAGAACGTGAATTGCGGGTGTATTACGCGTATTTCGAACGGGAAATACGCTTTTCCGACGTTCCCCGTCGGAAAACCTCACAATAGTGCTTTCTAAAGGTGCGGAACGTCGATTTCGAGTGCGGAACGGTCATGCGATCGAGAAGTTCGCTTTTCCATCGCTCCTGTTCCTCGCACGAGGTATTCGAAACGCTGGGGATATTGATATGACCCTATTCTAAGCGAAGAAAATTCGCACTCCCGGTTGCAGGAATCGCAAAATCACCGACTTTACTGCACGCAGATCGACCGTGCGTGATCGTAAACGCTTGAATTGAGTCGGAAAGCGTTCCGCGCGTACAGAACGTGAATTGCGGGTGTATTACGCGTATTTCGAACGGGAAATACGCTTTTCCGACGTTCCCCGTCGGAAAACCTCACAATAGTGCTTTCTAAAGGTGCGGAACGTCGATTTCGAGTGCGGAACGGTCATGCGATCGAGAAGTTCGCTTTTCCATCGCTCCTGTTCCTCGCACGAGGTATTCGAAACGCTGGGGATATTGATATGACCCTATTCTAAGCGAAGAAAATTCGCACTCCCGGTTGCAGGAATCGCAAAATCACCGACTTTACTGCACGCAGATCGACCGTGCGTGATCGTAAACGCTTGAATTGAGTCGGAAAGCGTTCCGCGCGTACAGAACGTGAATTGCGGGTGTATTACGCGTATTTCGAACGGGAAATACGCTTTTCCGACGTTCCCCGTCGGAAAACCTCACAATAGTGCTTTCTAAAGGTGCGGAACGTCGATTTCGTGTGTGGAACGGTCATGCGATCGAGAAGTTCGCTTTTCCATCGCTCCTGTTCCTCGCACGAGGTATTCGAAACGCTGGGGATATTGATATGACCCTATTCTAAGCGAAGAAAATTCGCACTCCCGGTTGCAGGAATCGCAAAATCACCGACTTTACTGCACGCAGATCGACCGTGCGTGATCGTAAACGCTTGAATTGAGTCGGAAAGCGTTCCGCGCGTACAGAACGTGAATTGCGGGTGTATTACGCGTATTTCGAACGGGAAATACGCTTTTCCGACGTTTCCCGTCGGAAAACCTCACAATAGTGCTTTCTAAAGGTGCGGAACGTCGATTTCGAGTGCGGAACGGTCATGCGATCGAGAAGTTCGCTTTTCCATCGCTCCTGTTCCTCGCACGAGGTATTCGAAACGCTGGGGATATTGATATGACCCTATTCTAAGCGAAGAAAATTCGCACTCCCGGTTGCAGGAATCGCAAAATCACCGACTTTACTGCACGCAGATCGACCGTGCGTGATCGTAAACGCTTGAATTGAGTCGGAAAGCGTTCCGCGCGTACAGAACGTGAATTGCGGGTGTATTACGCGTATTTCGAACGGGAAATACGCTTTTCCGACGTTCCCCGTCGGAAAACCTCACAATAGTGCTTTCTAAAGGTGCGGAACGTCGATTTCGTGTGTGGAACGGTCATGCGATCGAGAAGTTCGCTTTTCCATCGCTCCTGTTCCTCGCACGAGGTATTCGAAACGCTGGGGATATTGATATGACCCTATTCTAAGCGAAGAAAATTCGCACTCCCGGTTGCAGGAATCGCAAAATCACCGACTTTACTGCACGCAGATCGACCGTGCGTGATCGTAAACGCTTGAATTGAGTCGGAAAGCGTTCCGCGCGTACAGAACGTGAATTGCGGGTGTATTACGCGTATTTCGAACGGGAAATACGCTTTTCCGACGTTCCCCGTCGGAAAACCTCACAATAGTGCTTTCTAAAGGTGCGGAACGTCGATTTCGAGTGCGGAACGGTCATGCGATCGAGAAGTTCGCTTTTCCATCGCTCCTGTTCCTCGCACGAGGTATTCGAAACGCTGGGGATATTGATATGACCCTATTCTAAGCGAAGAAAATTCGCACTCCCGGTTGCAGGAATCGCAAAATCACCGACTTTACTGCACGCAGATCGACCGTGCGTGATCGTAAACGCTTGAATTGAGTCGGAAAGCGTTCCGCGCGTACAGAACGTGAATTGCGGGTGTATTACGCGTATTTCGAACGGGAAATACGCTTTTCCGACGTTTCCCGTCGGAAAACCTCACAATAGTGCTTTCTAAAGGTGCGGAACGTCGATTTCGAGTGTGGAACGGTCATGCGATCGAGAAGTTCGCTTTTCCATCGCTCCTGTTCCTCGCACGAGGTATTCGAAACGCTGGGGATATTGATATGACCCTATTCTAAGCGAAGAAAATTCGCACTCCCGGTTGCAGGAATCGCAAAATCACCGACTTTACTGCACGCAGATCGACCGTGCGTGATCGTAAACGCTTGAATTGAGTCGGAAAGCGTTCCGCGCGTACAGAACGTGAATTGCGGGTGTATTACGCGTATTTCGAACGGGAAATACGCTTTTCCGACGTTCCCCGTCGGAAAACCTCACAATAGTGCTTTCTAAAGGTGCGGAACGTCGATTTCGAGTGCGGAACGGTCATGCGATCGAGAAGTTCGCTTTTCCATCGCTCCTGTTCCTCGCACGAGGTATTCGAAACGCTGGGGATATTGATATGACCCTATTCTAAGCGAAGAAAATTCGCACTCCCGGTTGCAGGAATCGCAAAATCACCGACTTTACTGCACGCAGATCGACCGTGCGTGATCGTAAACGCTTGAATTGAGTCGGAAAGCGTTCCGCGCGTACAGAACGTGAATTGCGGGTGTATTACGCGTATTTCGAACGGGAAATACGCTTTTCCGACGTTTCCCGTCGGAAAACCTCACAATAGTGCTTTCTAAAGGTGCGGAACGTCGATTTCGAGTGTGGAACGGTCATGCGATCGAGAAGTTCGCTTTTCCATCGCTCCTGTTCCTCGCACGAGGTATTCGAAACGCTGGGGATATTGATATGACCCTATTCTAAGCGAAGAAAATTCGCACTCCCGGTTGCAGGAATCGCAAAATCACCGACTTTACTGCACGCAGATCGACCGTGCGTGATCGTAAACGCTTGAATTGAGTCGGAAAGCGTTCCGCGCGTACAGAACGTGAATTGCTGACCTGACCTGACCTGACCTAACCTGACCTGACCTGACCTGACCTGACCTGACCTGACCTGACCTGACCTGACCTGACCTGACCTGACCTGACCTGACCTGACCTGACCTGACCTGACCTGACCTGACCTGACCTGACCTGACCTGACCTGACCTGACCTGATTTGACCTGACCTGACCTGACCTGACCTAACCTGACCTGACCTGACCTGACCTGACCTGACCTGTATTACGCGTATTTCGAACGGGAAATACGCTTTTCCGACGTTCCCCGTCGGAAAACCTCACAATAGTGCTTTCTAAAGGTGCGGAACGTCGATTTCGAGTGCGGAACGGTCATGCGATCGAGAAGTTCGCTTTTCCATCGCTCCTGTTCCTCGCACGAGGTATTCGAAACGCTGGGGATATTGATATGACCCTATTCTAAGCGAAGAAAATTCGCACTCCCGGTTGCAGGAATCGCAAAATCACCGACTTTACTGCACGCAGATCGACCGTGCGTGATCGTAAACGCTTGAATTGAGTCGGAAAGCGTTCCGCGCGTACAGAACGTGAATTGCGGGTGTATTACGCGTATTTCGAACGGGAAATACGCTTTTCCGACGTTCCCCGTCGGAAAACCTCACAATAGTGCTTTCTAAAGGTGCGGAACGTCGATTTCGTGTGTGGAACGGTCATGCGATCGAGAAGTTCGCTTTTCCATCGCTCCTGTTCCTCGCACGAGGTATTCGAAACGCTGGGGATATTGATATGACCCTATTCTAAGCGAAGAAAATTCGCACTCCCGGTTGCAGGAATCGCAAAATCACCGACTTTACTGCACGCAGATCGACCGTGCGTGATCGTAAACGCTTGAATTGAGTCGGAAAGCGTTCCGCGCGTACAGAACGTGAATTGCGGGTGTATTACGCGTATTTCGAACGGGAAATACGCTTTTCCGACGTTCCCCGTCGGAAAACCTCACAATAGTGCTTTCTAAAGGTGCGGAACGTCGATTTCGAGTGCGGAACGGTCATGCAATCGAGAAGTTCGCTTTTCCATCGCTCCTGTTCCTCGCACGAGGTATTCGAAACGCTGGGGATATTGATATGACCCTATTCTAAGCGAAGAAAATTCGCACTCCCGGTTGCAGGAATCGCAAAATCACCGACTTTACTGCACGCAGATCGACCGTGCGTGATCGTAAACGCTTGAATTGAGTCGGAAAGCGTTCCGCGCGTACAGAACGCGAATTGCGGGTGTATTACGCGTATTTCGAACGGGAAATACGCTTTTCCGACGTTTCCCGTCGGAAAACCTCACAATAGTGCTTTCTAAAGGTGCGGAACGTCGATTTCGAGTGTGGAACGGTCATGCGATCGAGAAGTTCGCTTTTCCATCGCTCTTGTTCCTCGCACGAGGTATTCGAAACGCTGGGGATATTGATATGACCCTATTCTAAGCGAAGAAAATTCGCACTCCCGGTTGCAGGAATCGCAATATCACCGACTTTACTGCACGCAGATCGACCGTGCGTGATCGTAAACGCTTGAATTGAGTCGGAAAACGTTCCGCGCGTACAGAACGTGAATTGCGGGTGTATTACGCGTATTTCGAACGGGAAATACGCTTTTCCGACGTTCCCCGTCGGAAAACCTCACAATAGTGCTTTCTAAAGGTGCGGAACGTCGATTTCGAGTGTGGAACGGTCATGCGATCGAGAAGTTCGCTTTTCCATCGCTCCTGTTCCTCGCACGAGGTATTCGAAACGCTGGGGATATTGATATGACCCTATTCTAAGCGACGAAAATTCGCACTCCCGGTTGCAGGAATCGCAAAATCAACGACTTTACTGCACGCAGATCGACCGTGCGTGATCGTAAACGCTTGCATTGAGTCGGAAAGCGTTCCGCGCGTACAGAACGTGAATTGCGGGTGTATTACGCGTATTTCGAACGGGAAATACGCTTTTCCGACGTTTCCCGTCGGAAAACCTCACAATAGTGCTTTCTAAAGGTGCGGAACGTCGATTTCGAGTGTGGAACGGTCATGCGATCGAGAAGTTCGCTTTTCCATCGCTCCTGTTCCTCGCACGAGGTATTCGAAACGCTGGGGATATTGATATGACCCTATTCTAAGCGAAGAAAATTCGCACTCCCGGTTGCAGGAATCGCAAAATCACCGACTTTACTGCACGCAGATCGACCGTGCGTGATCGTAAACGCTTGAATTGAGTCGGAAAGCGTTCCGCGTGTACAGAACGTGAATTGCGGGTGTATTACGCGTATTTCGAACGGGAAATACGCTTTTCCGACGTTCCCCGTCGGAAAACCTCACAATAGTGCTTTCTAAAGGTGCGGAACGTCGATTTCGAGTGCGGAACGGTCATGCGATCGAGAAGTTCGCTTTTCCATCGCTCCTGTTCCTCGCACGAGGTATTCGAAACGCTGGGGATATTGATATGACCCTATTCTATGCGAAGAAAATTACTGCACGCAGATCGACCGTGCGTGATCGTAAACGCTTGAATTGAGTCGGAAAGCGTTCCGCGCGTACAGAACGTGAATTGCGGGTGTATTACGCGTATTTCGAACGGGAAATACGCTTTTCCGACGTTTCCCGTCGGAAAACCTCACAATAGTGCTTTCTAAAGGTGCGGAACGTCGATTTCGAGTGTGGAACGGTCATGCGATCGAGAAGTTCGCTTTTCCATCGCTCCTGTTCCTCGCACGAGGTATTCGAAACGCTGGGGATATTGATATGACCCTATTCTAAGCGAAGAAAATTCGCACTCCCGGTTGCAGGAATCGCAAAATCACCGACTTTACTGCACGCAGATCGACCGTGCGTGATCGTAAACGCTTGAATTGAGTCGGAAAGCGTTCCGCGCGTACAGAACGTGAATTGCGGGTGTATTACGCGTATTTCGAACGGGAAATACGCTTTTCCGACGTTCCCCGTCGGAAAACCTCACAATAGTGCTTTCTAAAGGTGCGGAACGTCGATTTCGTGTGTGGAACGGTCATGCGATCGAGAAGTTCGCTTTTCCATCGCTCCTGTTCCTCGCACGAGGTATTCGAAACGCTGGGGATATTGATATGACCCTATTCTAAGCGAAGAAAATTCGCACTCCCGGTTGCAGGAATCGCAAAATCACCGACTTTACTGCACGCAGATCGACCGTGCGTGATCGTAAACGCTTGAATTGAGTCGGAAAGCGTTCCGCGTGTACAGAACGTGAATTGCGGGTGTATTACGCGTATTTCGAACGGGAAATACGCTTTTCCGACGTTCCCCGTCGGAAAACCTCACAATAGTGCTTTCTAAAGGTGCGGAACGTCGATTTCGAGTGCGGAACGGTCATGCGATCGAGAAGTTCGCTTTTCCATCGCTCCTGTTCCTCGCACGAGGTATTCGAAACGCTGGGGATATTGATATGACCCTATTCTATGCGAAGAAAATTACTGCACGCAGATCGACCGTGCGTGATCGTAAACGCTTGAATTGAGTCGGAAAGCGTTCCGCGCGTACAGAACGTGAATTGCGGGTGTATTACGCGTATTTCGAACGGGAAATACGCTTTTCCGACGTTTCCCGTCGGAAAACCTCACAATAGTGCTTTCTAAAGGTGCGGAACGTCGATTTCGAGTGTGGAACGGTCATGCGATCGAGAAGTTCGCTTTTCCATCGCTCCTGTTCCTCGCACGAGGTATTCGAAACGCTGGGGATATTGATATGACCCTATTCTAAGCGAAGAAAATTCGCACTCCCGGTTGCAGGAATCGCAAAATCACCGACTTTACTGCACGCAGATCGACCGTGCGTGATCGTAAACGCTTGAATTGAGTCGGAAAGCGTTCCGCGCGTACAGAACGTGAATTGCGGGTGTATTACGCGTATTTCGAACGGGAAATACGCTTTTCCGACGTTCCCCGTCGGAAAACCTCACAATAGTGCTTTCTAAAGGTGCGGAACGTCGATTTCGTGTGTGGAACGGTCATGCGATCGAGAAGTTCGCTTTTCCATCGCTCCTGTTCCTCGCACGAGGTATTCGAAACGCTGGGGATATTGATATGACCCTATTCTAAGCGAAGAAAATTCGCACTCCCGGTTGCAGGAATCGCAAAATCACCGACTTTACTGCACGCAGATCGACCGTGCGTGATCGTAAACGCTTGAATTGAGTCGGAAAGCGTTCCGCGCGTACAGAACGTGAATTGCGGGTGTATTACGCGTATTTCGAACGGGAAATACGCTTTTCCGACGTTCCCCGTCGGAAAACCTCACAATAGTGCTTTCTAAAGGTGCGGAACGTCGATTTCGAGTGCGGAACGGTCATGCGATCGAGAAGTTCGCTTTTCCATCGCTCCTGTTCCTCGCACGAGGTATTCGAAACGCTGGGGATATTGATATGACCCTATTCTAAGCGAAGAAAATTCGCACTCCCGGTTGCAGGAATCGCAAAATCACCGACTTTACTGCACGCAGATCGACCGTGCGTGATCGTAAACGCTTGAATTGAGTCGGAAAGCGTTCCGCGCGTACAGAACGTGAATTGCGGGTGTATTACGCGTATTTCGAACGGGAAATACGCTTTTCCGACGTTTCCCGTCGGAAAACCTCACAATAGTGCTTTCTAAAGGTGCGGAACGTCGATTTCGAGTGTGGAACGGTCATGCGATCGAGAAGTTCGCTTTTCCATCGCTCCTGTTCCTCGCACGAGGTATTCGAAACGCTGGGGATATTGATATGACCCTATTCTAAGCGAAGAAAATTCGCACTCCCGGTTGCAGGAATCGCAAAATCACCGACTTTACTGCACGCAGATCGACCGTGCGTGATCGTAAACGCTTGAATTGAGTCGGAAAGCGTTCCGCGCGTACAGAACGTGAATTGCTGACCTGACCTGACCTGACCTAACCTGACCTGACCTGACCTGACCTGACCTGACCTGACCTGACCTGACCTGACCTGACCTGACCTGACCTGACCTGACCTGACCTGACCTGACCTGACCTGACCTGACCTGACCTGACCTGACCTGACCTGACCTGATTTGACCTGACCTGACCTGACCTGACCTAACCTGACCTGACCTGACCTGACCTGACCTGACCTGTATTACGCGTATTTCGAACGGGAAATACGCTTTTCCGACGTTCCCCGTCGGAAAACCTCACAATAGTGCTTTCTAAAGGTGCGGAACGTCGATTTCGAGTGCGGAACGGTCATGCGATCGAGAAGTTCGCTTTTCCATCGCTCCTGTTCCTCGCACGAGGTATTCGAAACGCTGGGGATATTGATATGACCCTATTCTAAGCGAAGAAAATTCGCACTCCCGGTTGCAGGAATCGCAAAATCACCGACTTTACTGCACGCAGATCGACCGTGCGTGATCGTAAACGCTTGAATTGAGTCGGAAAGCGTTCCGCGCGTACAGAACGTGAATTGCGGGTGTATTACGCGTATTTCGAACGGGAAATACGCTTTTCCGACGTTCCCCGTCGGAAAACCTCACAATAGTGCTTTCTAAAGGTGCGGAACGTCGATTTCGTGTGTGGAACGGTCATGCGATCGAGAAGTTCGCTTTTCCATCGCTCCTGTTCCTCGCACGAGGTATTCGAAACGCTGGGGATATTGATATGACCCTATTCTAAGCGAAGAAAATTCGCACTCCCGGTTGCAGGAATCGCAAAATCACCGACTTTACTGCACGCAGATCGACCGTGCATGATCGTAAACGCTTGAATTGAGTCGGAAAGCGTTCCGCGCGTACAGAACGTGAATTGCGGGTGTATTACGCGTATTTCGAACGGGAAATACGCTTTTCCGACGTTCCCCGTCGGAAAACCTCACAATAGTGCTTTCTAAAGGTGCGGAACGTCGATTTCGAGTGCGGAACGGTCATGCGATCGAGAAGTTCGCTTTTCCATCGCTCCTGTTCCTCGCACGAGGTATTCGAAACGCTGGGGATATTGATATGACCCTATTCTAAGCGAAGAAAATTCGCACTCCCGGTTGCAGGAATCGCAAAATCACCGACTTTACTGCACGCAGATCGACCGTGCGTGATCGTAAACGCTTGAATTGAGTCGGAAAGCGTTCCGCGCGTACAGAACGTGAATTGCGGGTGTATTACGCGTATTTCGAACGGGAAATACGCTTTTCCGACGTTTCCCGTCGGAAAACCTCACAATAGTGCTTTCTAAAGGTGCGGAACGTCGATTTCGAGTGTGGAACGGTCATGCGATCGAGAAGTTCGCTTTCCATCGCTCCTGTTCCTCGCACGAGGTATTCGAAACGCTGGGGATATTGATATGACCCTATTCTAAGCGAAGAAAATTCGCACTCCCGGTTGCAGGAATCGCAAAATCACCGACTTTACTGCACGCAGATCGACCGTGCGTGATCGTAAACGCTTGAATTGAGTCGGAAAGCGTTCCGCGCGTACAGAACGTGAATTGCTGACCTGACCTGACCTGACCTAACCTGACCTGACCTGACCTGACCTGACCTGACCTGACCTGACCTGACCTGACCTGACCTGACCTGACCTGACCTGACCTGATTTGACCTGACCTGACCTGACCTGACCTAACCTGACCTGACCTGACCTGACCTGACCTGACCTGTATTACGCGTATTTCGAACGGGAAATACGCTTTTCCGACGTTCCCCGTCGGAAAACCTCACAATAGTGCTTTCTAAAGGTGCGGAACGTCGATTTCGAGTGCGGAACGGTCATGCGATCGAGAAGTTCGCTTTTCCATCGCTCCTGTTCCTCGCACGAGGTATTCGAAACGCTGGGGATATTGATATGACCCTATTCTAAGCGAAGAAAATTCGCACTCCCGGTTGCAGGAATCGGAATCGCAAAATCACCGACTTTACTGCACGCAGATCGACCGTGCGTGATCGTAAACGCTTGAATTGAGTCGGAAAGCGTTCCGCGCGTACAGAACGTGAATTGCGGGTGTATTACGCGTATTTCGAACGGGAAATACGCTTTTCCGACGTTCCCCGTCGGAAAACCTCACAATAGTGCTTTCTAAAGGTGCGGAACGTCGATTTCGAGTGCGGAACGGTCATGCGATCGAGAAGTTCGCTTTTCCATCGCTCCTGTTCCTCGCACGAGGTATTCGAAACGCTGGGGATATTGATATGACCCTATTCTAAGCGAAGAAAATTCGCACTCCCGGTTGCAGGAATCGCAAAATCACCGACTTTACTGCACGCAGATCGACCGTGCGTGATCGTAAACGCTTGAATTGAGTCGGAAAGCGTTCCGCGCGTACAGAACGTGAATTGCGGGTGTATTACGCGTATTTCGAACGGGAAATACGCTTTTCCGACGTTCCCCGTCGGAAAACCTCACAATAGTGCTTTCTAAAGGTGCGGAACGTCGATTTCGAGTGCGGAACGGTCATGCGATCGAGAAGTTCGCTTTTCCATCGCTCCTGTTCCTCGCACGAGGTATTCGAAACGCTGGGGATATTGATATGACCCTATTCTAAGCGAAGAAAATTCGCACTCCCGGTTGCAGGAATCGCAAAAATCACCGACTTTACTGCACGCAGATCGACCGTGCGTGATCGTAAACGCTTGAATTGAGTCGGAAAGCGTTCCGCGCGTACAGAACGTGAATTGCGGGTGTATTACGCGTATTTCGAACGGGAATTACGCTTTTCCGACGTTTCCCGTCGGAAAACCTCACAATAGTGCTTTCTAAAGGTGCGGAACGTCGATTTCGAGTGCGGAACGGTCATGCGATCGAGAAGTTCGCTTTTCCATCGCTCCTGTTCCTCGCACGAGGTATTCGAAACGCTGGGGATATTGATATGACCCTATTCTAAGCGAAGAAAATTCGCACTCCCGGTTGCAGGAATCGCAAAATCACCGACTTTACTGCACGCAGATCGACCGTGCGTGATCGTAAACGCTTGAATTGAGTCGGAAAGCGTTCCGCGCGTACAGAACGTGAATTGCGGGTGTATTACGCGTATTTCGAACGGGAAATACGCTTTTCCGACGTTCCCCGTCGGAAAACCTCACAATAGTGCTTTCTAAAGGTGCGGAACGTCGATTTCGAGTGTGGAACGGTCATGCGATCGAGAAGTTCGCTTTTCCATCGCTCCTGTTCCTCGCACGAGGTATTCGAAACGCTGGGGATATTGATATGACCCTATTCTAAGCGAAGAAAATTCGCACTCCCGGTTGCAGGAATCGCAAAATCACCGACTTTACTGCACGCAGATCGACCGTGCGTGATCGTAAACGCTTGAATTGAGTCGGGAAAGCGTTCCGCGCGTACAGAACGTGAATTGCGGGTGTATTACGCGTATTTCGAACGGGAAATACGCTTTTCCGACGTTCCCCGTCGGAAAACCTCACAATAGTGCTTTCTAAAGGTGCGGAACGTCGATTTCGAGTGTGGAACGGTCATGCGATCGAGAAGTTCGCTTTTCCATCGCTCCTGTTCCTCGCACGAGGTATTCGAAACGCTGGGGATATTGATATGACCCTATTCTAAGCGAAGAAAATTCGCACTCCCGGTTGCAGGAATCGCAAAATCACCGACTTTACTGCACGCAGATCGACCGTGCGTGATCGTAAACGCTTGAATTGAGTCGGAAAGCGTTCCGCGCGTACAGAACGTGAATTGCGGGTGTATTACGCGTATTTCGAACGGGAATTACGCTTTTCCGACGTTTCCCGTCGGAAAACCTCACAATAGTGCTTTCTAAAGGTGCGGAACGTCGATTTCGAGTGCGGAACGGTCATGCGATCGAGAAGTTCGCTTTTCCATCGCTCCTGTTCCTCGCACGAGGTATTCGAAACGCTGGGGATATTGATATGACCCTATTCTAAGCGAAGAAAATTCGCACTCCCGGTTGCAGGAATCGCAAAATCACCGACTTTACTGCACGCAGATCGACCGTGCGTGATCGTAAACGCTTGAATTGAGTCGGAAAGCGTTCCGCGCGTACAGAACGTGAATTGCGGGTGTATTACGCGTATTTCGAACGGGAAATACGCTTTTCCGACGTTCCCCGTCGGAAAACCTCACAATAGTGCTTTCTAAAGGTGCGGAACGTCGATTTCGAGTGTGGAACGGTCATGCGATCGAGAAGTTCGCTTTTCCATCGCTCCTGTTCCTCGCACGAGGTATTCGAAACGCTGGGGATATTGATATGACCCTATTCTAAGCGAAGAAAATTCGCACTCCCGGTTGCAGGAATCGCAAAATCACCGACTTTACTGCACGCAGATCGACCGTGCGTGATCGTAAACGCTTGAATTGAGTCGGAAAGCGTTCCGCGCGTACAGAACGTGAATTGCGGGTGTATTACGCGTATTTCGAACGGGAAATACGCTTTTCCGACGTTCCCCGTCGGAAAACCTCACAATAGTGCTTTCTAAAGGTGCGGAACGTCGATTTCGTGTGTGGAACGGTCATGCGATCGAGAAGTTCGCTTTTCCATCGCTCCTGTTCCTCGCACGAGGTATTCGAAACGCTGGGGATATTGATATGACCCTATTCTAAGCGAAGAAAATTCGCACTCCCGGTTGCAGGAATCGCAAAATCACCGACTTTACTGCACGCAGATCGACCGTGCGTGATCGTAAACGCTTGAATTGAGTCGGAAAGCGTTCCGCGCGTACAGAACGTGAATTGCGGGGTGTATTACGCGTATTTCGAACGGGAAATACGCTTTTCCGACGTTCCCGTCGGAAAACCTCACAATAGTGCTTTCTAAAGGTGCGGAACGTCGATTTCGAGTGCGGAACGGTCATGCGATCGAGAAGTTCGCTTTTCCATCGCTCCTGTTCCTCGCACGAGGTATTCGAAACGCTGGGGATATTGATATGACCCTATTCTAAGCGAAGAAAATTCGCACTCCCGGTTGCAGGAATCGCAAAATCACCGACTTTACTGCACGCAGATCGACCGTGCGTGATCGTAAACGCTTGAATTGAGTCGGAAAGCGTTCCGCGCGTACAGAACGTGAATTGCGGGTGTATTACGCGTATTTCGAACGGGAAATACGCTTTTCCGACGTTCCCCGTCGGAAAACCTCACAATAGTGCTTTCTAAAGGTGCGGAACGTCGATTTCGAGTGTGGAACGGTCATGCGATCGAGAAGTTCGCTTTTCCATCGCTCCTGTTCCTCGCACGAGGTATTCGAAACGCTGGGGATATTGATATGACCCTATTCTAAGCGAAGAAAATTCGCACTCCCGGTTGCAGGAATCGCAAAATCACCGACTTTACTGCACGCAGATCGACCGTGCGTGATCGTAAACGCTTGAATTGAGTCGGAAAGCGTTCCGCGCGTACAGAACATGAATTGCGGGTGTATTACACGTATTTCGAACGGGAAATACGCTTTTCCGACGTTCCCCGTCGGAAATCCTCACAATAGTGCTTTCTAAAGGTGCGGAACGTCGATTTCGAGTGCGGAACGGTCATGCGATCGAGAAGTTCGCTTTTCCATCGCTCCTGTTCCTCGCACGAGGTATTCGAAACGCTGGGGATATTGATATGACCCTATTCTAAGCGAAGAAAATTCGCACTCCCGGTTGCAGGAATCGCAAAATCACCGACTTTACTGCACGCAGATCGACCGTGCGTGATCGTAAACGCTTGAATTGAGTCGGAAAGCGTTCCGCGCGTACAGAACGTGAATTGCGGGTGTATTACGCGTATTTCGAACGGGAAATACGCTTTTCCGACGTTTCCCGTCGGAAAACCTCACAATAGTGCTTTCTAAAGGTGCGGAACGTCGATTTCGAGTGCGGAACGGTCATGCGATCGAGAAGTTCGCTTTTCCATCGCTCCTGTTCCTCGCACGAGGTATTCGAAACGCTGGGGATATTGATATGACCCTATTCTAAGCGAAGAAAATTCGCACTCCCGGTTGCAGGAATCGCAAAATCACCGACTTTACTGCACGCAGATCGACCGTGCGTGATCGTAAACGCTTGAATTGAGTCGGAAAGCGTTCCGCGCGTACAGAACATGAATTGCGGGTGTATTACGCGTATTTCGAACGGGAAATACGCTTTTCCGACGTTCCCCGTCGGAAAACCTCACAATAGTGCTTTCTAAAGGTGCGGAACGTCGATTTCGAGTGCGGAACGGTCATGCGATCGAGAAGTTCGCTTTTCCATCGCTCCTGTTCCTCGCACGAGGTATTCGAAACGCTGGGGATATTGATATGACCCTATTCTAAGCGAAGAAAATTCGCACTCCCGGTTGCAGGAATCGCAAAATCACCGACTTTACTGCACGCAGATCGACCGTGCGTGATCGTAAACGCTTGAATTGAGTCGGAAAGCGTTCCGCGCGTACAGAACGTGAATTGCGGGTGTATTACGCGTATTTCGAACGGGAAATACGCTTTTCCGACGTTCCCCGTCGGAAAACCTCACAATAGTGCTTTCTAAAGGTGCGGAACGTCGATTTCGAGTGCGGAACGGTCATGCGATCGAGAAGTTCGCTTTTCCATCGCTCCTGTTCCTCGCACGAGGTATTCGAAACGCTGGGGATATTGATATGACCCTATTCTAAGCGAAGAAAATTCGCACTCCCGGTTGCAGGAATCGCAAAATCACCGACTTTACTGCACGCAGATCGACCGTGCGTGATCGTAAACGCTTGAATTGAGTCGGAAAGCGTTCCGCGCGTACAGAACGTGAATTGCGGGTGTATTACGCGTATTTCGAACGGGAAATACGCTTTTCCGACGTTCCCCGTCGGAAAACCTCACAATAGTGCTTTCTAAAGGTGCGGAACGTCGATTTCGAGTGCGGAACGGTCATGCGATCGAGAAGTTCGCTTTTCCATCGCTCCTGTTCCTCGCACGAGGTATTCGAAACGCTGGGGATATTGATATGACCCTATTCTAAGCGAAGAAAATTCGCACTCCCGGTTGCAGGAATCGCAAAATCACCGACTTTACTGCACGCAGATCGACCGTGCGTGATCGTAAACGCTTGAATTGAGTCGGAAAGCGTTCCGCGCGTACAGAACGTGAATTGCGGGTGTATTACGCGTATTTCGAACGGGAATTACGCTTTTCCGACGTTTCCCGTCGGAAAACCTCACAATAGTGCTTTCTAAAGGTGCGGAACGTCGATTTCGAGTGCGGAACGGTCATGCGATCGAGAAGTTCGCTTTTCCATCGCTCCTGTTCCTCGCACGAGGTATTCGAAACGCTGGGGATATTGATATGACCCTATTCTAAGCGAAGAAAATTCGCACTCCCGGTTGCAGGAATCGCAAAATCACCGACTTTACTGCACGCAGATCGACCGTGCGTGATCGTAAACGCTTGAATTGAGTCGGAAAGCGTTCCGCGCGTACAGAACGTGAATTGCGGGTGTATTACGCGTATTTCGAACGGGAAATACGCTTTTCCGACGTTCCCCGTCGGAAAACCTCACAATAGTGCTTTCTAAAGGTGCGGAACGTCGATTTCGAGTGTGGAACGGTCATGCGATCGAGAAGTTCGCTTTTCCATCGCTCCTGTTCCTCGCACGAGGTATTCGAAACGCTGGGGATATTGATATGACCCTATTCTAAGCGAAGAAAATTCGCACTCCCGGTTGCAGGAATCGCAAAATCACCGACTTTACTGCACGCAGATCGACCGTGCGTGATCGTAAACGCTTGAATTGAGTCGGAAAGCGTTCCGCGCGTACAGAACGTGAATTGCGGGTGTATTACGCGTATTTCGAACGGGAAATACGCTTTTCCGACGTTCCCCGTCGGAAAACCTCACAATAGTGCTTTCTAAAGGTGCGGAACGTCGATTTCGTGTGTGGAACGGTCATGCGATCGAGAAGTTCGCTTTTCCATCGCTCCTGTTCCTCGCACGAGGTATTCGAAACGCTGGGGATATTGATATGACCCTATTCTAAGCGAAGAAAATTCGCACTCCCGGTTGCAGGAATCGCAAAATCACCGACTTTACTGCACGCAGATCGACCGTGCGTGATCGTAAACGCTTGAATTGAGTCGGAAAGCGTTCCGCGCGTACAGAACGTGAATTGCGGGTGTATTACGCGTATTTCGAACGGGAATTACGCTTTTCCGACGTTTCCCGTCGGAAAACCTCACAATAGTGCTTTCTAAAGGTGCGGAACGTCGATTTCGAGTGCGGAACGGTCATGCGATCGAGAAGTTCGCTTTTCCATCGCTCCTGTTCCTCGCACGAGGTATTCGAAACGCTGGGGATATTGATATGACCCTATTCTAAGCGAAGAAAATTCGCACTCCCGGTTGCAGGAATCGCAAAATCACCGACTTTACTGCACGCAGATCGACCGTGCGTGATCGTAAACGCTTGAATTGAGTCGGAAAGCGTTCCGCGCGTACAGAACGTGAATTGCGGGTGTATTACGCGTATTTCGAACGGGAAATACGCTTTTCCGACGTTCCCCGTCGGAAAACCTCACAATAGTGCTTTCTAAAGGTGCGGAACGTCGATTTCGAGTGTGGAACGGTCATGCGATCGAGAAGTTCGCTTTTCCATCGCTCCTGTTCCTCGCACGAGGTATTCGAAACGCTGGGGATATTGATATGACCCTATTCTAAGCGAAGAAAATTCGCACTCCCGGTTGCAGGAATCGCAAAATCACCGACTTTACTGCACGCAGATCGACCGTGCGTGATCGTAAACGCTTGAATTGAGTCGGAAAGCGTTCCGCGCGTACAGAACGTGAATTGCGGGTGTATTACGCGTATTTCGAACGGGAAATACGCTTTTCCGACGTTCCCCGTCGGAAAACCTCACAATAGTGCTTTCTAAAGGTGCGGAACGTCGATTTCGAGTGTGGAACGGTCATGCGATCGAGAAGTTCGCTTTTCCATCGCTCCTGTTCCTCGCACGAGGTATTCGAAACGCTGGGGATATTGATATGACCCTATTCTAAGCGAAGAAAATTCGCACTCCCGGTTGCAGGAATCGCAAAATCACCGACTTTACTGCACGCAGATCGACCGTGCGTGATCGTAAACGCTTGAATTGAGTCGGAAAGCGTTCCGCGCGTACAGAACGTGAATTGCGGGTGTATTACGCGTATTTCGAACGGGAAATACGCTTTTCCGACGTTCCCCGTCGGAAAACCTCACAATAGTGCTTTCTAAAGGTGCGGAACGTCGATTTCGTGTGTGGAACGGTCATGCGATCGAGAAGTTCGCTTTTCCATCGCTCCTGTTCCTCGCACGAGGTATTCGAAACGCTGGGGATATTGATATGACCCTATTCTAAGCGAAGAAAATTCGCACTCCCGGTTGCAGGAATCGCAAAATCACCGACTTTACTGCACGCAGATCGACCGTGCGTGATCGTAAACGCTTGAATTGAGTCGGAAAGCGTTCCGCGCGTACAGAACGTGAATTGCGGGTGTATTACGCGTATTTCGAACGGGAAATACGCTTTTCCGACGTTTCCCGTCGGAAAACCTCACAATAGTGCTTTCTAAAGGTGCGGAACGTCGATTTCGAGTGCGGAACGGTCATGCGATCGAGAAGTTCGCTTTTCCATCGCTCCTGTTCCTCGCACGAGGTATTCGAAACGCTGGGGATATTGATATGACCCTATTCTAAGCGAAGAAAATTCGCACTCCCGGTTGCAGGAATCGCAAAATCACCGACTTTACTGCACGCAGATCGACCGTGCGTGATCGTAAACGCTTGAATTGAGTCGGAAAGCGTTCCGCGCGTACAGAACGTGAATTGCGGGTGTATTACGCGTATTTCGAACGGGAAATACGCTTTTCCGACGTTCCCCGTCGGAAAACCTCACAATAGTGCTTTCTAAAGGTGCGGAACGTCGATTTCGAGTGTGGAACGGTCATGCGATCGAGAAGTTCGCTTTTCCATCGCTCCTGTTCCTCGCACGAGGTATTCGAAACGCTGGGGATATTGATATGACCCTATTCTAAGCGAAGAAAATTCGCACTCCCGGTTGCAGGAATCGCAAAATCACCGACTTTACTGCACGCAGATCGACCGTGCGTGATCGTAAACGCTTGAATTGAGTCGGAAAGCGTTCCGCGCGTACAGAACATGAATTGCGGGTGTATTACACGTATTTCGAACGGGAAATACGCTTTTCCGACGTTCCCCGTCGGAAATCCTCACAATAGTGCTTTCTAAAGGTGCGGAACGTCGATTTCGAGTGCGGAACGGTCATGCGATCGAGAAGTTCGCTTTTCCATCGCTCCTGTTCCTCGCACGAGGTATTCGAAACGCTGGGGATATTGATATGACCCTATTCTAAGCGAAGAAAATTCGCACTCCCGGTTGCAGGAATCGCAAAATCACCGACTTTACTGCACGCAGATCGACCGTGCGTGATCGTAAACGCTTGAATTGAGTCGGAAAGCGTTCCGCGCGTACAGAACGTGAATTGCGGGTGTATTACGCGTATTTCGAACGGGAAATACGCTTTTCCGACGTTTCCCGTCGGAAAACCTCACAATAGTGCTTTCTAAAGGTGCGGAACGTCGATTTCGAGTGCGGAACGGTCATGCGATCGAGAAGTTCGCTTTTCCATCGCTCCTGTTCCTCGCACGAGGTATTCGAAACGCTGGGGATATTGATATGACCCTATTCTAAGCGAAGAAAATTCGCACTCCCGGTTGCAGGAATCGCAAAATCACCGACTTTACTGCACGCAGATCGACCGTGCGTGATCGTAAACGCTTGAATTGAGTCGGAAAGCGTTCCGCGCGTACAGAACATGAATTGCGGGTGTATTACGCGTATTTCGAACGGGAAATACGCTTTTCCGACGTTCCCCGTCGGAAAACCTCACAATAGTGCTTTCTAAAGGTGCGGAACGTCGATTTCGAGTGCGGAACGGTCATGCGATCGAGAAGTTCGCTTTTCCATCGCTCCTGTTCCTCGCACGAGGTATTCGAAACGCTGGGGATATTGATATGACCCTATTCTAAGCGAAGAAAATTCGCACTCCCGGTTGCAGGAATCGCAAAATCACCGACTTTACTGCACGCAGATCGACCGTGCGTGATCGTAAACGCTTGAATTGAGTCGGAAAGCGTTCCGCGCGTACAGAACGTGAATTGCGGGTGTATTACGCGTATTTCGAACGGGAAATACGCTTTTCCGACGTTCCCCGTCGGAAAACCTCACAATAGTGCTTTCTAAAGGTGCGGAACGTCGATTTCGAGTGCGGAACGGTCATGCGATCGAGAAGTTCGCTTTTCCATCGCTCCTGTTCCTCGCACGAGGTATTCGAAACGCTGGGGATATTGATATGACCCTATTCTAAGCGAAGAAAATTCGCACTCCCGGTTGCAGGAATCGCAAAATCACCGACTTTACTGCACGCAGATCGACCGTGCGTGATCGTAAACGCTTGAATTGAGTCGGAAAGCGTTCCGCGCGTACAGAACGTGAATTGCGGGTGTATTACGCGTATTTCGAACGGGAAATACGCTTTTCCGACGTTCCCCGTCGGAAAACCTCACAATAGTGCTTTCTAAAGGTGCGGAACGTCGATTTCGAGTGCGGAACGGTCATGCGATCGAGAAGTTCGCTTTTCCATCGCTCCTGTTCCTCGCACGAGGTATTCGAAACGCTGGGGATATTGATATGACCCTATTCTAAGCGAAGAAAATTCGCACTCCCGGTTGCAGGAATCGCAAAATCACCGACTTTACTGCACGCAGATCGACCGTGCGTGATCGTAAACGCTTGAATTGAGTCGGAAAGCGTTCCGCGCGTACAGAACGTGAATTGCGGGTGTATTACGCGTATTTCGAACGGGAATTACGCTTTTCCGACGTTTCCCGTCGGAAAACCTCACAATAGTGCTTTCTAAAGGTGCGGAACGTCGATTTCGAGTGCGGAACGGTCATGCGATCGAGAAGTTCGCTTTTCCATCGCTCCTGTTCCTCGCACGAGGTATTCGAAACGCTGGGGATATTGATATGACCCTATTCTAAGCGAAGAAAATTCGCACTCCCGGTTGCAGGAATCGCAAAATCACCGACTTTACTGCACGCAGATCGACCGTGCGTGATCGTAAACGCTTGAATTGAGTCGGAAAGCGTTCCGCGCGTACAGAACGTGAATTGCGGGTGTATTACGCGTATTTCGAACGGGAAATACGCTTTTCCGACGTTCCCCGTCGGAAAACCTCACAATAGTGCTTTCTAAAGGTGCGGAACGTCGATTTCGAGTGTGGAACGGTCATGCGATCGAGAAGTTCGCTTTTCCATCGCTCCTGTTCCTCGCACGAGGTATTCGAAACGCTGGGGATATTGATATGACCCTATTCTAAGCGAAGAAAATTCGCACTCCCGGTTGCAGGAATCGCAAAATCACCGACTTTACTGCACGCAGATCGACCGTGCGTGATCGTAAACGCTTGAATTGAGTCGGAAAGCGTTCCGCGCGTACAGAACGTGAATTGCGGGTGTATTACGCGTATTTCGAACGGGAAATACGCTTTTCCGACGTTCCCCGTCGGAAAACCTCACAATAGTGCTTTCTAAAGGTGCGGAACGTCGATTTCGTGTGTGGAACGGTCATGCGATCGAGAAGTTCGCTTTTCCATCGCTCCTGTTCCTCGCACGAGGTATTCGAAACGCTGGGGATATTGATATGACCCTATTCTAAGCGAAGAAAATTCGCACTCCCGGTTGCAGGAATCGCAAAATCACCGACTTTACTGCACGCAGATCGACCGTGCGTGATCGTAAACGCTTGAATTGAGTCGGAAAGCGTTCCGCGCGTACAGAACGTGAATTGCGGGTGTATTACGCGTATTTCGAACGGGAATTACGCTTTTCCGACGTTTCCCGTCGGAAAACCTCACAATAGTGCTTTCTAAAGGTGCGGAACGTCGATTTCGAGTGCGGAACGGTCATGCGATCGAGAAGTTCGCTTTTCCATCGCTCCTGTTCCTCGCACGAGGTATTCGAAACGCTGGGGATATTGATATGACCCTATTCTAAGCGAAGAAAATTCGCACTCCCGGTTGCAGGAATCGCAAAATCACCGACTTTACTGCACGCAGATCGACCGTGCGTGATCGTAAACGCTTGAATTGAGTCGGAAAGCGTTCCGCGCGTACAGAACGTGAATTGCGGGTGTATTACGCGTATTTCGAACGGGAAATACGCTTTTCCGACGTTCCCCGTCGGAAAACCTCACAATAGTGCTTTCTAAAGGTGCGGAACGTCGATTTCGAGTGTGGAACGGTCATGCGATCGAGAAGTTCGCTTTTCCATCGCTCCTGTTCCTCGCACGAGGTATTCGAAACGCTGGGGATATTGATATGACCCTATTCTAAGCGAAGAAAATTCGCACTCCCGGTTGCAGGAATCGCAAAATCACCGACTTTACTGCACGCAGATCGACCGTGCGTGATCGTAAACGCTTGAATTGAGTCGGAAAGCGTTCCGCGCGTACAGAACGTGAATTGCGGGTGTATTACGCGTATTTCGAACGGGAAATACGCTTTTCCGACGTTCCCCGTCGGAAAACCTCACAATAGTGCTTTCTAAAGGTGCGGAACGTCGATTTCGTGTGTGGAACGGTCATGCGATCGAGAAGTTCGCTTTTCCATCGCTCCTGTTCCTCGCACGAGGTATTCGAAACGCTGGGGATATTGATATGACCCTATTCTAAGCGAAGAAAATTCGCACTCCCGGTTGCAGGAATCGCAAAATCACCGACTTTACTGCACGCAGATCGACCGTGCGTGATCGTAAACGCTT
>CAKJTC030000213.1:0-30040 GCA_917499265.3 Mimumesa dahlbomi | reverse complement strand
GAAAAGCGAACTTCTCGATCGCATGACCGTTCCACAACACGAAATCGACGTTCCGCACCTTTAGAAAGCACTATTGTGAGGTTTTCCGACGGGGAACGTCGGAAAAGCGTATTTCCCGTTCGAAATACGCGTAATACACCCGCAATTCACGTTCTGTACGCGCGGAACGCTTTCCGACTCAATTCAAGCGTTTACGATCACGCACGGTCGATCTGCGTGCAGTAAAGTCGGTGATTTTGCGATTCCTGCAACCGGGAGTGCGAATTTTTCTTCGCTTAGAATAGGGTCATATCAATATCCCCAAGCGTTTCGAATACCTCGTGCGAGGAACAGGAGCGATGGAAAAGCGAACTTCTCGATCGCATGACCGTTCCACACTCGAAATCGACGTTCCGCACCTTTAGAAAGCACTATTGTGAGGTTTTCCGACGGGGAACGTCGGAAAAGCGTATTTCCCGTTCGAAATACGCGTAATACACCCGCAATTCACGTTCTGTACGCGCGGAACGCTTTCCGACTCAATTCAAGCGTTTACGATCACGCACGGTCGATCTGCGTGCAGTAAAGTCGGTGATTTTGCGATTCCTGCAACCGGGAGTGCGAATTTTCTTCGCTTAGAATAGGGTCATATCAATATCCCCAGCGTTTCGAATACCTCGTGCGAGGAACAGGAGCGATGGAAAAGCGAACTTCTCGATCGCATGACCGTTCCACACACGAAATCGACGTTCCGCACCTTTAGAAAGCACTATTGTGAGGTTTTCCGACGGGGAACGTCGGAAAAGCGTATTTCCCGTTCGAAATACGCGTAATACACCCGCAATTCACGTTCTGTACGCGCGGAACGCTTTCCGACTCAATTCAAGCGTTTACGATCACGCACGGTCGATCTGCGTGCAGTAAAGTCGGTGATTTGCGATTCCTGCAACCGGGAGTGCGAATTTTCTTCGCTTAGAATAGGGTCATATCAATATCCCCAGCGTTTCGAATACCTCGTGCGAGGAACAGGAGCGATGGGAAAAGCGAACCTTCTCGATCGCATGACCGTTCCACACTCGAAATCGACGTTCCGCACCTTTAGAAAGCACTATTGTGAGGTTTTCCGACGGGGAACGTCGGAAAAGCGTATTTCCCGTTCGAAATACGCGTAATACATCCGCAATTCACGTTCTGTACGCGCGGAACGCTTTCCGACTCAATTCAAGCGTTTACGATCACGCACGGTCGATCTGCGTGCAGTAAAGTCGGTGATTTTGCGATTCCTGCAACCGGGAGTGCGAATTTTCTTCGCTTAGAATAGGGTCATATCAATATCCCCAGCGTTTCAAATACCTCGTGCGAGGAACAGGAGCGATGGAAAAGCGAACTTCTCGATCGCATGACCGTTCCACACACGAAATCGACGTTCCGCACCTTTAGAAAGCACTATTGTGAGGTTTTCCGACGGGGAACGTCGGAAAAGCGTATTTCCCGTTCGAAATACGCGTAATACACCCGCAATTCACGTTCTGTACGCGCGGAACGCTTTCCGACCTCAATTCAAGCGTTTACGATCACGCACGGTCGATCTGCGTGCAGTAAAGTCGGTGATTTTGCGATTCCTGCAAACCGGGAGTGCGAATTTTCTTCGCTTAGAATAGGGTCATATCAATATCCCCAGCGTTTCGAATACCTCGTGCGAGGAACAGGAGCGATGGAAAAGCGAACTTCTCGATCGCATGACCGTTTCCACACTCGAAATCGACGTTCCGCACCTTTAGAAAGCACTATTGTGAGGTTTTCCGACGGGGAACGTCGGAAAAGCGTATTTCCCGTTCGAAATACGCGTAATACACCCGCAATTCACGTTCTGTACGCGCGGAACGCTTTCCGACTCAATTCAAGCGTTTACGATCACGCACGGTCGATCTGCGTGCAGTAAAGTCGGTGATTTTGCGATTCCTGCAACCGGGAGTGCGAATTTTCTTCGCTTAGAATAGGGTCATATCAATATCCCCAGCGTTTCGAATACCTCGTGCGAGGAACAGGAGCGATGGAAAAGCGAACTTCTCGATCGCATGACCGTTCCACACACGAAATCGACGTTCCGCACCTTTAGAAAGCACTATTGTGAGGTTTTCCCGACGGGGAACGTCGGAAAAGCGTATTTCCCGTTCGAAATACGCGTAATACACCCGCAATTCACGTTCTGTACGCGCGGAACGCTTTCCGACTCAATTCAAGCGTTTACGATCACGCACGGTCGATCTGCGTGCAGTAAAGTCGGTGATTTTGCGATTCCTGCAACCGGGAGTGCGAATTTTCTTCGCTTAGAATAGGGTCATATCAATATCCCCAGCGTTTCGAATACCTCGTGCGAGGAACAGGAGCGATGGAAAAGCGAACTTCTCGATCGCATGACAGTTCCACACTCGAAATCGACGTTCCGCACCTTTAGAAAGCACTATTGTGAGGTTTTCCGACGGGGAACGTCGGAAAAGCGTATTTCCCGTTCGAAATACGCGTAATACATCCGCAATTCACGTTCTGTACGCGCGGAACGCTTTCCGACTCAATTCAAGCGTTTACGATCACGCACGGTCGATCTGCGTGCAGTAAAGTCGGTGATTTTGCGATTCCTGCAACCGGGAGTGCGAATTTTCTTCGCTTAGAATAGGGTCATATCAATATCCCCAGCGTTTCAAATACCTCGTGCGAGGAACAGGAGCGATGGAAAAGCGAACTTCTCGATCGCATGACCGTTCCACACACGAAATCGACGTTCCGCACCTTTAGAAAGCACTATTGTGAGGTTTTCCGACGGGGAACGTCGGAAAAGCGTATTTCCCGTTCGAAATACGCGTAATACACCCCGCAATTCACGTTCTGTACGCGCGGAACGCTTTCCGACTCAATTCAAGCGTTTACGATCACGCACGGTCGATCTGCGTGCAGTAAAGTCGGTGATTTTGCGATTCCTGCAACCGGGAGTGCGAATTTTCTTCGCTTAGAATAGGGTCATATCAATATCCCCAGCGTTTCGAATACCTCGTGCGAGGAACAGGAGCGATGGAAAAGCGAACTTCTCGATCGCATGACCGTTCCACACACGAAATCGACGTTCCGCACCTTTAGAAAGCACTATTGTGAGGTTTTCCGACGGGGAACGTCGGAAAAGCGTATTTCCCGTTCGAAATACGCGTAATACACCCGCAATTCACGTTCTGTACGCGCGGAACGCTTTCCGACTCAATTCAAGCGTTTACGATCACGCACGGTCGATCTGCGTGCAGTAAAGTCGGTGATTTTGCGATTCCTGCAACCGGGAGTGCGAATTTTCTTCGCTTAGAATAGGGTCATATCAATATCCCCAGCGTTTCGAATACCTCGTGCGAGGAACAGGAGCGATGGAAAAGCGAACTTCTCGATCGCATGACCGTTCCACACTCGAAATCGACGTTCCGCACCTTTAGAAAGCACTATTGTGAGGTTTTCCGACGGGGAACGTCGGAAAAGCGTATTTCCCGTTCGAAATACGCGTAATACACCCGCAATTCACGTTCTGTACGCGCGGAACGCTTTCCGACTCAATTCAAGCGTTTACGATCACGCACGGTCGATCTGCGTGCAGTAAAGTCGGTGATTTTGCGATTCCTGCAACCGGGAGTGCGAATTTTCTTCGCTTAGAATAGGGTCATATCAATATCCCCAGCGTTTCGAATACCTCGTGCGAGGAACAGGAGCGATGGAAAAGCGAACTTCTCGACCGCATGACCGTTCCACACACGAAATCGACGTTCCGCACCTTTAGAAAGCACTATTGTGAGGTTTTCCGACGGGGAACGTCGGAAAAGCGTATTTCCCGTTCGAAATACGCGTAATACACCGCAATTCACGTTCTGTACGCGCGGAACGCTTTCCGACTCAATTCAAGCGTTTACGATCACGCACGGTCGATCTGCGTGCAGTAAAGTCGGTGATTTTGCGATTCCTGCAACCGGGAGTGCGAATTTTCTTCGCTTAGAATAGGGTCATATCAATATCCCCAGCGTTTCGAATACCTCGTGCGAGGAACAGGAGCGATGGAAAAGCGAACTTCTCGATCGCATGACCGTTCCACACTCGAAATCGACGTTCCGCACCTTTAGAAAGCACTATTCGTGAGGTTTTCCGACGGGGAACGTCGGAAAAGCGTATTTCCCGTTCGAAATACGCGTAATACACCCGCAATTCACGTTCTGTACGCGCGGAACGCTTTCCGACTCAATTCAAGCGTTTACGATCACGCACGGTCGATCTGCGTGCAGTAAAGTCGGTGATTTTGCGATTCCTGCAACCGGGAGTGCGAATTTTCTTCGCTTAGAATAGGGTCATATCAATATCCCCAGCGTTTCGAATACCTCGTGCGAGGAACAGGAGCGATGGAAAAGCGAACTTCTCGATCGCATGACCGTTCCACACACGAAATCGACGTTCCGCACCTTTAGAAAGCACTATTGTGAGGTTTTCCGACGGGGAACGTCGGAAAAGCGTATTTCCCGTTCGAAATACGCGTAATACACCCGCAATTCACGTTCTGTACGCGCGGAACGCTTTCCGACTCAATTCAAGCGTTTACGATCACGCACGGTCGATCTGCGTGCAGTAAAGTCGGTGATTTTGCGATTCCTGCAACCGGGAGTGCGAATTTTCTTCGCTTAGAATAGGGTCATATCAATATCCCCAGCGTTTCGAATACCTCGTGCGAGGAACAGGAGCGATGGAAAAGCGAACTTCTCGATCGCATGACCGTTCCACACTCGAAATCGACGTTCCGCACCTTTAGAAAGCACTATTGTGAGGTTTTCCGACGGGGAACGTCGGAAAAGCGTATTTCCCGTTCGAAATACGCGTAATACACCCGCAATTCACGTTCTGTACGCGCGGAACGCTTTCCGACTCAATTCAAGCGTTTACGATCACGCACGGTCGATCTGCGTGCAGTAAAGTCGGTGATTTTGCGATTCCTGCAACCGGGAGTGCGAATTTTCTTCGCTTAGAATAGGGTCATATCAATATCCCCAGCGTTTCGAATACCTCGTGCGAGGAACAGGAGCGATGGAAAAGCGAACTTCTCGATCGCATGACCGTTCCACACACGAAATCGACGTTCCCTCACCTTTAGAAAGCACTATTGTGAGGTTTTCCCGACGGGGAACGTCGGAAAAGCGTATTTCCCGTTCGAAATACGCCGTAATACACCCGCAATTCACGTTCTGTACGCGCGGAACGCTTTCCGACTCAATTCAAGCGTTTACGATCACGCACGGTCGATCTGCGTGCAGTAAAGTCGGTGATTTTGCGATTCCTGCAACCGGGAGTGCGAATTTTCTTTCGCTTAGAATAGGGTCATATCAATATCCCCAGCGTTTTCGAATACCTCGTGCGAGGAACAGGAGCGATGGAAAAGCGAACTTCTCGATCGCATGACCGTTCCACACTCGAAATCGACGTTCCGCACCTTTAGAAAGCACTATTGTGAGGTTTTCCGACGGGGAACGTCGGAAAAGCGTATTTCCCGTTCGAAATACGCGTAATACACCCGCAATTCACGTTCTGTACGCGCGGAACGCTTTCCGACTCAATTCAAGCGTTTACGATCACGCACGGTCGATCTGCGTGCAGTAAAGTCGGTGATTTTGCGATTCCTGCAACCGGGAGTGCGAATTTTCTTCGCTTAGAATAGGGTCATATCAATATCCCCAGCGTTTCGAATACCTCGTGCGAGGAACAGGAGCGATGGAAAAGCGAACTTCTCGATCGCATGACCGTTCCACACACGAAATCGACGTTCCGCACCTTTAGAAAGCACTATTGTGAGGTTTTCCGACGGGGAACGTCGGAAAAGCGTATTTCCCGTTCGAAATACGCGTAATACACCCGCAATTCACGTTCTGTACGCGCGGAACGCTTTCCGACTCAATTCAAGCGTTTACGATCACGCACGGTCGATCTGCGTGCAGTAAAGTCGGTGATTTTGCGATTCCTGCAACCGGGAGTGCGAATTTTCTTCGCTTAGAATAGGGTCATATCAATATCCCCAGCGTTTCGAATACCTCGTGCGAGGAACAGGAGCGATGGAAAAGCGAACTTCTCGATCGCATGACCGTTCCACACTCGAAATCGACGTTCCGCACCTTTAGAAAGCACTATTGTGAGGTTTTCCGACGGGGAACGTCGGAAAAGCGTATTTCCCGTTCGAAATACGCGTAATACACCCGCAATTCACGTTCTGTACGCGCGGAACGCTTTCCGACTCAATTCAAGCGTTTACGATCACGCACGGTCGATCTGCGTGCAGTAAAGTCGGTGATTTTGCGATTCCTGCAACCGGGAGTGCGAATTTTCTTCGCTTAGAATAGGGTCATATCAATATCCCCAGCGTTTCGAATACCTCGTGCGAGGAACAGGAGCGATGGAAAAGCGAACTTCTCGATCGCATGACCGTTCCACACACGAAATCGACGTTCCGCACCTTTAGAAAGCACTATTGTGAGGTTTTCCGACGGGGAACGTCGGAAAAGCGTATTTCCCGTTCGAAATACGCGTAATACACCCGCAATTCACGTTCTGTACGCGCGGAACGCTTTCCGACTCAATTCAAGCGTTTACGATCACGCACGGTCGATCTGCGTGCAGTAAAGTCGGTGATTTTGCGATTCCTGCAACCGGGAGTGCGAATTTTCTTCGCTTAGAATAGGGTCATATCAATATCCCCAGCGTTTCGAATACCTCGTGCGAGGAACAGGAGCGATGGAAAAGCGAACTTCTCGATCGCATGACCGTTCCACACTCGAAATCGACGTTCCGCACCTTTAGAAAGCACTATTGTGAGGTTTTCCGACGGGGAACGTCGGAAAAGCGTATTTCCCGTTCGAAATACGCGTAATACACCCGCAATTCACGTTCTGTACGCGCGGAACGCTTTCCGACTCAATTCAAGCGTTTACGATCACGCACGGTCGATCTGCGTGCAGTAAAGTCGGTGATTTTGCGATTCCTGCAACCGGGAGTGCGAATTTTCTTCGCTTAGAATATGGTCATATCAATATCCCCAGCGTTTCGAATACCTCGTGCGAGGAACAGGAGCGATGGAAAAGCGAACTTCTCGATCGCATGACCGTTCCACACACGAAATCGACGTTCCGCACCTTTAGAAAGCACTATTGTGAGGTTTTCCGACGGGGAACGTCGGAAAAGCGTATTTCCCGTTCGAAATACGCGTAATACACCCGCAATTCACGTTCTGTACGCGCGGAACGCTTTCCGACTCAATTCAAGCGTTTACGATCACGCACGGTCGATCTGCGTGCAGTAAAGTCGGTGATTTTGCGATTCCTGCAACCGGGAGTGCGAATTTTCTTCGCTTAGAATAGGGTCATATCAATATCCCCAGCGTTTCGAATACCTCGTGCGAGGAACAGGAGCGATGGAAAAGCGAACTTCTCGATCGCATGACCGTTCCACACTCGAAATCGACGTTCCGCACCTTTAGAAAGCACTATTGTGAGGTTTTCCGACGGGGAACGTCGGAAAAGCGTATTTCCCGTTCGAAATACGCGTAATACACCCGCAATTCACGTTCTGTACGCGCGGAACGCTTTCCGACTCAATTCAAGCGTTTACGATCACGCACGGTCGATCTGCGTGCAGTAAAGTCGGTGATTTTGCGATTCCTGCAACCGGGAGTGCGAATTTTCTTCGCTTAGAATATGGTCATATCAATATCCCCAGCGTTTCGAATACCTCGTGCGAGGAACAGGAGCGATGGAAAAGCGAACTTCTCGATCGCATGACCGTTCCACACACGAAATCGACGTTCCGCACCTTTAGAAAGCACTATTGTGAGGTTTTCCGACGGGGAACGTCGGAAAAGCGTATTTCCCGTTCGAAATACGCGTAATACACCCGCAATTCACGTTCTGTACGCGCGGAACGCTTTCCGACTCAATTCAAGCGTTTACGATCACGCACGGTCGATCTGCGTGCAGTAAAGTCGGTGATTTTGCGATTCCTGCAACCGGGAGTGCGAATTTTCTTCGCTTAGAATAGGGTCATATCAATATCCCCAGCGTTTCGAATACCTCGTGCGAGGAACAGGAGCGATGGAAAAGCGAACTTCTCGATCGCATGACCGTTCCACACTCGAAATCGACGTTCCGCACCTTTAGAAAGCACTATTGTGAGGTTTTCCGACGGGGAACGTCGGAAAAGCGTATTTCCCGTTCGAAATACGCGTAATACACCCGCAATTCACGTTCTGTACGCGCGGAACGCTTTCCGACTCAATTCAAGCGTTTACGATCACGCACGGTCGATCTGCGTGCAGTAAAGTCGGTGATTTTGCGATTCCTGCAACCGGGAGTGCGAATTTTCTTCGCTTAGAATATGGTCATATCAATATCCCCAGCGTTTCGAATACCTCGTGCGAGGAACAGGAGCGATGGAAAAGCGAACTTCTCGATCGCATGACCGTTCCACACACGAAATCGACGTTCCGCACCTTTAGAAAGCACTATTGTGAGGTTTTCCGACGGGGAACGTCGGAAAAGCGTATTTCCCGTTCGAAATACGCGTAATACACCCGCAATTCACGTTCTGTACGCGCGGAACGCTTTCCGACTCAATTCAAGCGTTTACGATCACGCACGGTCGATCTGCGTGCAGTAAAGTCGGTGATTTTGCGATTACTGCAACCGGGAGTGCGAATTTTCTTCGCTTAGAATAGGGTCATATCAATATCCCCAGCGTTTCGAATACCTCGTGCGAGGAACAGGAGCGATGGAAAAGCGAACTTCTCGATCGCATGACCGTTCCACACTCGAAATCGACGTTCCGCACCTTTAGAAAGCACTATTGTGAGGTTTTCCGACGGGGAACGTCGGAAAAGCGTATTTCCCGTTCGAAATACGCGTAATACACCCGCAATTCACGTTCTGTACGCGCGGAACGCTTTCCGACTCAATTCAAGCGTTTACGATCACGCACGGTCGATCTGCGTGCAGTAAAGTCGGTGATTTTGCGATTCCTGCAACCGGGAGTGCGAATTTTCTTCGCTTAGAATAGGGTCATATCAATATCCCCAGCGTTTCGAATACCTCGTGCGAGGAACAGGAGCGATGGAAAAGCGAACTTCTCGATCGCATGACCGTTCCACACACGAAATCGACGTTCCGCACCTTTAGAAAGCACTATTGTGAGGTTTTCCGACGGGGAACGTCGGAAAAGCGTATTTCCCGTTCGAAATACGCGTAATACACCCGCAATTCACGTTCTGTACGCGCGGAACGCTTTCCGACTCAATTCAAGCGTTTACGATCACGCACGGTCGATCTGCGTGCAGTAAAGTCGGTGATTTTGCGATTCCTGCAACCGGGAGTGCGAATTTTCTTCGCTTAGAATAGGGTCATATCAATATCCCCAGCGTTTCGAATACCTCGTGCGAGGAACAGGAGCGATGGAAAAGCGAACTTCTCGATCGCATGACCGTTCCACACTCGAAATCGACGTTCCGCACCTTTAGAAAGCACTATTGTGAGGTTTTCCGACGGGGAACGTCGGAAAAGCGTATTTCCCGTTCGAAATACGCGTAATACACCCGCAATTCACGTTCTGTACGCGCGGAACGCTTTCCGACTCAATTCAAGCGTTTACGATCACGCACGGTCGATCTGCGTGCAGTAAAGTCGGTGATTTTGCGATTCCTGCAACCGGGAGTGCGAATTTTCTTCGCTTAGAATAGGGTCATATCAATATCCCCAGCGTTTCGAATACCTCGTGCGAGGAACAGGAGCGATGGAAAAGCGAACTTCTCGATCGCATGACCGTTCCACACACGAAATCGACGTTCCGCACCTTTAGAAAGCACTATTGTGAGGTTTTCCGACGGGGAACGTCGGAAAAGCGTATTTCCCGTTCGAAATACGCGTAATACACCCGCAATTCACGTTCTGTACGCGCGGAACGCTTTCCGACTCAATTCAAGCGTTTACGATCACGCACGGTCGATCTGCGTGCAGTAAAGTCGGTGATTTTGCGATTCCTGCAACCTGGAGTGCGAATTTTCTTCGCTTAGAATAGGGTCATATCAATATCCCCAGCGTTTCGAATACCTCGTGCGAGGAACAGGAGCGATGGAAAAGCGAACTTCTCGATCGCATGACCGTTCCACACACGAAATCGACGTTCCGCACCTTTAGAAAGCACTATTGTTAGGTTTTCCGACGGGGAACGTCGGAAAAGCGTATTTCCCGTTCGAAATACGCGTAATACACCCGCAATTCACGTTCTGTACGCGCGGAACGCTTTCCGACTCAATTCAAGCGTTTACGATCACGCACGGTCGATCTGCGTGCAGTAAAGTCGGTGATTTTGCGATTCCTGCAACCGGGAGTGCGAATTTTCTTCGCTTAGAATATGGTCATATCAATATCCCCAGCGTTTCGAATACCTCGTGCGAGGAACAGGAGCGATGGAAAAGCGAACTTCTCGATCGCATGACCGTTCCACACTCGAAATCGACGTTCCGCACCTTTAGAAAGCACTATTGTGAGGTTTTCCGACGGGGAACGTCGGAAAAGCGTATTTCCCGTTCGAAATACGCGTAATACACCCGCAATTCACGTTCTGTACGCGCGGAACGCTTTCCGACTCAATTCAAGCGTTTACGATCACGCACGGTCGATCTGCGTGCAGTAAAGTCGGTGATTTTGCGATTCCTGCAACCGGGAGTGCGAATTTTCTTCGCTTAGAATAGGGTCATATCAATATCCCCAGCGTTTCGAATACCTCGTGCGAGGAACAGGAGCGATGGAAAAGCGAACTTCTCGATCGCATGACCGTTCCACACTCGAAATCGACGTTCCGCACCTTTAGAAAGCACTATTGTGAGGTTTTCCGACGGGGAACGTCGGAAAACCGTATTTCCCGTTCGAAATACGCGTAATACACCCGCAATTCACGTTCTGTACGCGCGGAACGCTTTCCGACTCAATTCAAGCGTTTACGATCACGCACGGTCGATCTGCGTGCAGTAAAGTCGGTGATTTTGCGATTCCTGCAACCGGGAGTGCGAATTTTCTTCGCTTAGAATATGGTCATATCAATATCCCCAGCGTTTCGAATACCTCGTGCGAGGAACAGGAGCGATGGAAAAGCGAACTTCTCGATCGCATGACCGTTCCACACACGAAATCGACGTTCCGCACCTTTAGAAAGCACTATTGTGAGGTTTTCCGACGGGGAACGTCGGAAAAGCGTATTTCCCGTTCGAAATACGCGTAATACACCCGCAATTCACGTTCTGTACGCGCGGAACGCTTTCCGACTCAATTCAAGCGTTTACGATCACGCACGGTCGATCTGCGTGCAGTAAAGTCGGTGATTTTGCGATTCCTGCAACCGCGAGTGCGAATTTTCTTCGCTTAGAATAGGGTCATATCAATATCCCCAGCGTTTCGAATACCTCGTGCGAGGAACAGGAGCGATGGAAAAGCGAACTTCTCGATCGCATGACCGTTCCACACTCGAAATCGACGTTCCGCACCTTTAGAAAGCACTATTGTGAGGTTTTCCGACGGGGAACGTCGGAAAAGCGTATTTCCCGTTCGAAATACGCGTAATACACCCGCAATTCACGTTCTGTACGCGCGGAACGCTTTCCGACTCAATTCAAGCGTTTACGATCACGCACGGTCGATCTGCGTGCAGTAAAGTCGGTGATTTTGCGATTCCTGCAACCGGGAGTGCGAATTTTCTTCGCTTAGAATAGGGTCATATCAATATCCCCAGCGTTTCGAATACCTCGTGCGAGGAACAGGAGCGATGGAAAAGCGAACTTCTCGATCGCATGACCGTTCCACACACGAAATCGACGTTCCGCACCTTTAGAAAGCACTATTGTGAGGTTTTCCGACGGGGAACGTCGGAAAAGCGTATTTCCCGTTCGAAATACGCGTAATACACCCGCAATTCACGTTCTGTACGCGCGGAACGCTTTCCGACTCAATTCAAGCGTTTACGATCACGCACGGTCGATCTGCGTGCAGTAAAGTCGGTGATTTTGCGATTCCTGCAACCGGGAGTGCGAATTTTCTTCGCTTAGAATAGGGTCATATCAATATCCCCAGCGTTTCGAATACCTCGTGCGAGGAACAGGAGCGATGGAAAAGCGAACTTCTCGATCGCATGACCGTTCCACACTCGAAATCGACGTTCCGCACCTTTAGAAAGCACTATTGTGAGGTTTTCCGACGGGGAACGTCGGAAAAGCGTATTTCCCGTTCGAAATACGCGTAATACACCCGCAATTCACGTTCTGTACGCGCGGAACGCTTTCCGACTCAATTCAAGCGTTTACGATCACGCACGGTCGATCTGCGTGCAGTAAAGTCGGTGATTTTGCGATTCCTGCAACCGGGAGTGCGAATTTTCTTCGCTTAGAATAGGGTCATATCAATATCCCCAGCGTTTCGAATACCTCGTGCGAGGAACAGGAGCGATGGAAAAGCGAACTTCTCGATCGCATGACCGTTCCACACACGAAATCGACGTTCCGCACCTTTAGAAAGCACTATTGTTAGGTTTTCCGACGGGGAACGTCGGAAAAGCGTATTTCCCGTTCGAAATACGCGTAATACACCCGCAATTCACGTTCTGTACGCGCGGAAGGCTTTCCGACTCAATTCAAGCGTTTACGATCACGCACGGTCGATCTGCGTGCAGTAAAGTCGGTGATTTTGCGATTCCTGCAACCGGGAGTGCGAATTTTCTTCGCTTAGAATATGGTCATATCAATATCCCCAGCGTTTCGAATACCTCGTGCGAGGAACAGGAGCGATGGAAAAGCGAACTTCTCGATCGCATGACCGTTCCACACTCGAAATCGACGTTCCGCACCTTTAGAAAGCACTATTGTGAGGTTTTCCGACGGGGAACGTCGGAAAAGCGTATTTCCCGTTCGAAATACGCGTAATACACCCGCAATTCACGTTCTGTACGCGCGGAACGCTTTCCGACTCAATTCAAGCGTTTACGATCACGCACGGTCGATCTGCGTGCAGTAAAGTCGGTGATTTTGCGATTCCTGCAACCGGGAGTGCGAATTTTCTTCGCTTAGAATAGGGTCATATCAATATCCCCAGCGTTTCGAATACCTCGTGCGAGGAACAGGAGCGATGGAAAAGCGAACTTCTCGATCGCATGACCGTTCCACACTCGAAATCGACGTTCCGCACCTTTAGAAAGCACTATTGTGAGGTTTTCCGACGGGGAACGTCGGAAAAGCGTATTTCCCGTTCGAAATACGCGTAATACACCCGCAATTCACGTTCTGTACGCGCGGAACGCTTTCCGACTCAATTCAAGCGTTTACGATCACGCACGGTCGATCTGCGTGCAGTAAAGTCGGTGATTTTGCGATTCCTGCAACCGGGAGTGCGAATTTTCTTCGCTTAGAATAGGGTCATATCAATATCCCCAGCGTTTCGAATACCTCGTGCGAGGAACAGGAGCGATGGAAAAGCGAACTTCTCGATCGCATGACCGTTCCACACTCGAAATCGACGTTCCGCACCTTTAGAAAGCACTATTGTGAGGTTTTCCGACGGGGAACGTCGGAAAAGCGTATTTCCCGTTCGAAACACGCGTAATACACCCGCAATTCACGTTCTGTACGCGCGGAACGCTTTCCGACTCAATTCAAGCGTTTACGATCACGCACGGTCGATCTGCGTGCAGTAAAGTCGGTGATTTTGCGATTCCTGCAACCGGGAGTGCGAATTTTCTTCGCTTAGAATAGGGTCATATCAATATCCCCAGCGTTTCGAATACCTCGTGCGAGGAACAGGAGCGACGGAAAAGCGAACTTCTCGATCGCATGACCGTTCCACACACGAAATCGACGTTCCGCACCTTTAGAAAGCACTATTGTGAGGTTTTCCGACGGGGAACGTCGGAAAAGCGTATTTCCCGTTCGAAATACGCGTAATACACCCGCAATTCACGTTCTGTACGCGCGGAACGCTTTCCGACTCAATTCAAGCGTTTACGATCACGCACGGTCGATCTGCGTGCAGTAAAGTCGGTGATTTTGCGATTCCTGCAACCGGGAGTGCGAATTTTCTTCGCTTAGAATATGGTCATATCAATATCCCCAGCGTTTCGAATACCTCGTGCGAGGAACAGGAGCGATGGAAAAGCGAACTTCTCGATCGCATGACCGTTCCACACACGAAATCGACGTTCCGCACCTTTAGAAAGCACTATTGTGAGGTTTTCCGACGGGGAACGTCGGAAAAGCGTATTTCCCGTTCGAAATACGCGTAATACACCCGCAATTCACGTTCTGTACGCGCGGAACGCTTTCCGACTCAATTCAAGCGTTTACGATCACGCACGGTCGATCTGCGTGCAGTAAAGTCGGTGATTTTGCGATTCCTGCAACCTGGAGTGCGAATTTTCTTCGCTTAGAATAGGGTCATATCAATATCCCCAGCGTTTCGAATACCTCGTGCGAGGAACAGGAGCGATGGAAAAGCGAACTTCTCGATCGCATGACCGTTCCACACACGAAATCGACGTTCCGCACCTTTAGAAAGCACTATTGTGAGGTTTTCCGACGGGGAACGTCGGAAAAGCGTATTTCCCGTTCGAAATACGCGTAATACACCCGCAATTCACGTTCTGTACGCGCGGAACGCTTTCCGACTCAATTCAAGCGTTTACGATCACGCACGGTCGATCTGCGTGCAGTAAAGTCGGTGATTTTGCGATTCCTGCAACCGGGAGTGCGAATTTTCTTCGCTTAGAATAGGGTCATATCAATATCCCCAGCGTTTCGAATACCTCGTGCGAGGAACAGGAGCGATGGAAAAGCGAACTTCTCGATCGCATGACCGTTCCACACTCGAAATCGACGTTCCGCACCTTTAGAAAGCACTATTGTGAGGTTTTCCGACGGGGAACGTCGGAAAAGCGTATTTCCCGTTCGAAACACGCGTAATACACCCGCAATTCACGTTCTGTACGCGCGGAACGCTTTCCGACTCAATTCAAGCGTTTACGATCACGCACGGTCGATCTGCGTGCAGTAAAGTCGGTGATTTTGCGATTCCTGCAACCGGGAGTGCGAATTTTTCTTCGCTTAGAATAGGGTCATATCAATATCCCCAGCGTTTCGAATACCTCGTGCGAGGAACAGGAGCGATGGAAAAGCGAACTTCTCGATCGCATGACCGTTCCACACACGAAATCGACGTTCCGCACCTTTAGAAAGCACTATTGTGAGGTTTTCCGACGGGGAACGTCGGAAAAGCGTATTTCCCGTTCGAAATACGCGTAATACACCCGCAATTCACGTTCTGTACGCGCGGAACGCTTTCCGACTCAATTCAAGCGTTTACGATCACGCACGGTCGATCTGCGTGCAGTAAAGTCGGTGATTTTGCGATTCCTGCAACCGGGAGTGCGAATTTTCTTCGCTAAGAATAGGGTCATATCAATATCCCCAGCGTTTCGAATACCTCGTGCGAGGAACAGGAGCGATGGAAAAGCGAACTTCTCGATCGCATGACCGTTCCACACACGAAATCGACGTTCCGCACCTTTAGAACCACTATTGTGAGGTTTTCCGACGGGGAACGTCGGAAAAGCGTATTTCCCGTTCGAAATACGCGTAATATACCCGCAATTCACGTTCTGTACGCGCGGAACGCTTTCCGACTCAATTCAAGCGTTTACGATCACGCACGGTCGATCTGCGTGCAGTAAAGTCGGTGATTTTGCGATTCCTGCAACCGGGAGTGCTAATTTTCTTCGCTAAGAATAGGGTCATATCAATATCCCCAGCGTTTCGAATACCTCGTGCGAGGAACAGGAGCGATGGAAAAGCGAACTTCTCGATCGCATGACCGTTCCACACACGAAATCGACGTTCCGCACCTTTAGAAAGCACTATTGTGAGGTTTTCCGACGGGGAACGTCGGAAAAGCGTATTTCCCGTTCGAAATACGCGTAATACACCCGCAATTCACGTTCTGTACGCGCGGAACGCTTTCCGACTCAATTCAAGCGTTTACGATCACGCACGGTCGATCTGCGTGCAGTAAAGTCGGTGATTTTGCGATTCCTGCAACCTGGAGTGCGAATTTTCTTCGCTTAGAATAGGGTCATATCAATATCCCCAGCGTTTCGAATACCTCGTGCGAGGAACAGGAGCGATGGAAAAGCGAACTTCTCGATCGCATGACCGTTCCACACACGAAATCGACGTTCCGCACCTTTAGAAAGCACTATTGTGAGGTTTTCCGACGGGGAACGTCGGAAAAGCGTATTTCCCGTTCGAAATACGCGTAATACACCCGCAATTCACGTTCTGTACGCGCGGAACGCTTTCCGACTCAATTCAAGCGTTTACGATCACGCACGGTCGATCTGCGTGCAGTAAAGTCGGTGATTTTGCGATTCCTGCAACCGGGAGTGCGAATTTTCTTCGCTTAGAATAGGGTCATATCAATATCCCCAGCGTTTCGAATACCTCGTGCGAGGAACAGGAGCGATGGAAAAGCGAACTTCTCGATCGCATGACCGTTCCACACTCGAAATCGACGTTCCGCACCTTTAGAAAGCACTATTGTGAGGTTTTCCGACGGGGAACGTCGGAAAAGCGTATTTCCCGTTCGAAATACGCGTAATACACCCGCAATTCACGTTCTGTACGCGCGGAACGCTTTCCGACTCAATTCAAGCGTTTACGATCACGCACGGTCGATCTGCGTGCAGTAAAGTCGGTGATTTTGCGATTCCTGCAACCGGGAGTGCGAATTTTCTTCGCTTAGAATAGGGTCATATCAATATCCCCAGCGTTTCGAATACCTCGTGCGAGGAACAGGAGCGATGGAAAAGCGAACTTCTCGATCGCATGACCGTTCCACACTCGAAATCGACGTTCCGCACCTTTAGAAAGCACTATTGTGAGGTTTTCCGACGGGGAACGTCGGAAAAGCGTATTTCCCGTTCGAAATACGCGTAATACACCCGCAATTCACGTTCTGTACGCGCGGAACGCTTTCCGACTCAATTCAAGCGTTTACGATCACGCACGGTCGATCTGCGTGCAGTAAAGTCGGTGATTTTGCGATTCCTGCAACCGGGAGTGCGAATTTTCTTCGCTTAGAATAGGGTCATATCAATATCCCCAGCGTTTCGAATACCTCGTGCGAGGAACAGGAGCGATGGAAAAGCGAACTTCTCGATCGCATGACCGTTCCACACTCGAAATCGACGTTCCGCACCTTTAGAAAGCACTATTGTGAGGTTTTCCGACGGGGAACGTCGGAAAAGCGTATTTCCCGTTCGAAATACGCGTAATACACCCGCAATTCACGTTCTGTACGCGCGGAACGCTTTCCGACTCAATTCAAGCGTTTACGATCACGCACGGTCGATCTGCGTGCAGTAAAGTCGGTGATTTTGCGATTCCTGCAACCGGGAGTGCGAATTTTCTTCGCTTAGAATAGGGTCATATCAATATCCCCAGCGTTTCGAATACCTCGTGCGAGGAACAGGAGCGATGGAAAAGCGAACTTCTCGATCGCATGACCGTTCCACACTCGAAATCGACGTTCCGCACCTTTAGAAAGCACTATTGTGAGGTTTTCCGACGGGGAACGTCGGAAAAGCGTATTTCCCGTTCGAAATACGCGTAATACACCCGCAATTCACGTTCTGTACGCGCGGAACGCTTTCCGACTCAATTCAAGCGTTTACGATCACGCACGGTCGATCTGCGTGCAGTAAAGTCGGTGATTTTGCGATTCCTGCAACCGGGAGTGCGAATTTTCTTCGCTTAGAATAGGGTCATATCAATATCCCCAGCGTTTCGAATACCTCGTGCGAGGAACAGGAGCGATGGAAAAGCGAACTTCTCGATCGCATGACCGTTCCACACACGAAATCGACGTTCCGCACCTTTAGAAAGCACTATTGTGAGGTTTTCCGACGGGGAACGTCGGAAAAGCGTATTTCCCGTTCGAAATACGCGTAATACACCCGCAATTCACGTTCTGTACGCGCGGAACGCTTTCCGACTCAATTCAAGCGTTTACGATCACGCACGGTCGATCTGCGTGCAGTAAAGTCGGTGATTTTGCGATTCCTGCAACCGGGAGTGCGAATTTTCTTCGCTTAGAATAGGGTCATATCAATATCCCCAGCGTTTCGAATACCTCGTGCGAGGAACAGGAGCGATGGAAAAGCGAACTTCTCGATCGCATGACCGTTCCACACTCGAAATCGACGTTCCGCACCTTTAGAAAGCACTATTGTGAGGTTTTCCGACGGGGAACGTCGGAAAAGCGTATTTCCCGTTCGAAATACGCGTAATACACCCGCAATTCACGTTCTGTACGCGCGGAACGCTTTCCGACTCAATTCAAGCGTTTACGATCACGCACGGTCGATCTGCGTGCAGTAAAGTCGGTGATTTTGCGATTCCTGCAACCGGGAGTGCGAATTTTCTTCGCTTAGAATAGGGTCATATCAATATCCCCAGCGTTTCGAATACCTCGTGCGAGGAACAGGAGCGATGGAAAAGCGAACTTCTCGATCGCATGACCGTTCCACACACGAAATCGACGTTCCGCACCTTTAGAAAGCACTATTGTGAGGTTTTCCGACGGGGAACGTCGGAAAAGCGTATTTCCCGTTCGAAATACGCGTAATACACCCGCAATTCACGTTCTGTACGCGCGGAACGCTTTCCGACTCAATTCAAGCGTTTACGATCACGCACGGTCGATCTGCGTGCAGTAAAGTCGGTGATTTTGCGATTCCTGCAACCTGGAGTGCGAATTTTCTTCGCTTAGAATAGGGTCATATCAATATCCCCAGCGTTTCGAATACCTCGTGCGAGGAACAGGAGCGATGGAAAAGCGAACTTCTCGATCGCATGACCGTTCCACACACGAAATCGACGTTCCGCACCTTTAGAAAGCACTATTGTGAGGTTTTCCGACGGGGAACGTCGGAAAAGCGTATTTCCCGTTCGAAATACGCGTAATACACCCGCAATTCACGTTCTGTACGCGCGGAACGCTTTCCGACTCAATTCAAGCGTTTACGATCACGCACGGTCGATCTGCGTGCAGTAAAGTCGGTGATTTTGCGATTCCTGCAACCGGGAGTGCGAATTTTCTTCGCTTAGAATAGGGTCATATCAATATCCCCAGCGTTTCGAATACCTCGTGCGAGGAACAGGAGCGATGGAAAAGCGAACTTCTCGATCGCATGACCGTTCCACACTCGAAATCGACGTTCCGCACCTTTAGAAAGCACTATTGTGAGGTTTTCCGACGGGGAACGTCGGAAAAGCGTATTTCCCGTTCGAAATACGCGTAATACACCCGCAATTCACGTTCTGTACGCGCGGAACGCTTTCCGACTCAATTCAAGCGTTTACGATCACGCACGGTCGATCTGCGTGCAGTAAAGTCGGTGATTTTGCGATTCCTGCAACCGGGAGTGCGAATTTTCTTCGCTTAGAATATGGTCATATCAATATCCCCAGCGTTTCGAATACCTCGTGCGAGGAACAGGAGCGATGGAAAAGCGAACTTCTCGATCGCATGACCGTTCCACACACGAAATCGACGTTCCGCACCTTTAGAAAGCACTATTGTGAGGTTTTCCGACGGGGAACGTCGGAAAAGCGTATTTCCCGTTCGAAATACGCGTAATACACCCGCAATTCACGTTCTGTACGCGCGGAACGCTTTCCGACTCAATTCAAGCGTTTACGATCACGCACGGTCGATCTGCGTGCAGTAAAGTCGGTGATTTTGCGATTCCTGCAACCTGGAGTGCGAATTTTCTTCGCTTAGAATAGGGTCATATCAATATCCCCAGCGTTTCGAATACCTCGTGCGAGGAACAGGAGCGATGGAAAAGCGAACTTCTCGATCGCATGACCGTTCCACACACGAAATCGACGTTCCGCACCTTTAGAAAGCACTATTGTGAGGTTTTCCGACGGGGAACGTCGGAAAAGCGTATTTCCCGTTCGAAATACGCGTAATACACCCGCAATTCACGTTTTGTACGCGCGGAACGCTTTCCGACTCAATTCAAGCGTTTACGATCACGCACGGTCGATCTGCGTGCAGTAAAGTCGGTGATTTTGCGATTCCTGCAACCGGGAGTGCGAATTTTCTTCGCTTAGAATAGGGTCATATCAATATCCCCAGCGTTTCGAATACCTCGTGCGAGGAACAGGAGCGATGGAAAAGCGAACTTCTCGATCGCATGACCGTTCCACACTCGAAATCGACGTTCCGCACCTTTAGAAAGCACTATTGTGAGGTTTTCCGACGGGGAACGTCGGAAAAGCGTATTTCCCGTTCGAAATACGCGTAATACACCCGCAATTCACGTTCTGTACGCGCGGAACGCTTTCCGACTCAATTCAAGCGTTTACGATCACGCACGGTCGATCTGCGTGCAGTAAAGTCGGTGATTTTGCGATTCCTGCAACCGGGAGTGCGAATTTTCTTCGCTTAGAATATGGTCATATCAATATCCCCAGCGTTTCGAATACCTCGTGCGAGGAACAGGAGCGATGGAAAAGCGAACTTCTCGATCGCATGACCGTTCCACACACGAAATCGACGTTCCGCACCTTTAGAAAGCACTATTGTGAGGTTTTCCGACGGGGAACGTCGGAAAAGCGTATTTCCCGTTCGAAATACGCGTAATACACCCGCAATTCACGTTTTGTACGCGCGGAACGCTTTCCGACTCAATTCAAGCGTTTACGATCACGCACGGTCGATCTGCGTGCAGTAAAGTCGGTGATTTTGCGATTCCTGCAACCGGGAGTGCGAATTTTCTTCGCTTAGAATAGGGTCATATCAATATCCCCAGCGTTTCGAATACCTCGTGCGAGGAACAGGAGCGATGGAAAAGCGAACTTCTCGATCGCATGACCGTTCCACACACGAAATCGACGTTCCGCACCTTTAGAAAGCACTATTGTGAGGTTTTCCGACGGGGAACGTCGGAAAAGCGTATTTCCCGTTCGAAACACGCGTAATACACCCGCAATTTACGTTCTGTACGCGCGAAACGCTTTCCGACTCAATTCAAGCGTTTACGATCACGCACGGTCGATCTGCGTGCAGTAAAGTCGGTGATTTTGCGATTCCTGCAACCGGGAGTGCGAATTTTCTTCGCTTAGAATAGGGTCATATCAATATCCCCAGCGTTTCGAATACCTCGTGCGAGGAACAGGAGCGATGGAAAAGCGAACTTCTCGATCGCATGACCGTTCCACACACGAAATCGACGTTCCGCACCTTTAGAAAGCACTATTGTGAGGTTTTCCGACGGGGAACGTCGGAAAAGCGTATTTCCCGTTCGAAATACGCGTAATACACCCGCAATTCACGTTCTGTACGCGCGGAACGCTTTCCGACTCAATTCAAGCGTTTACGATCACGCACGGTCGATCTGCGTGCAGTAAAGTCGGTGATTTTGCGATTCCTGCAACCGGGAGTGCGAATTTTCTTCGCTTAGAATAGGGTCATATCAATATCCCCAGCGTTTCGAATACCTCGTGCGAGGAACAGGAGCGATGGAAAAGCGAACTTCTCGATCGCATGACCGTTCCACACACGAAATCGACGTTCCGCACCTTTAGAAAGCACTATTGTGAGGTTTTCCGACGGGGAACGTCGGAAAAGCGTATTTCCCGTTCGAAATACGCGTAATACACCCGCAATTCACGTTCTGTACGCGCGGAACGCTTTCCGACTCAATTCAAGCGTTTACGATCACGCACGGTCGATCTGCGTGCAGTAAAGTCGGTGATTTTGCGATTCCTGCAACCGGGAGTGCGAATTTTCTTCGCTTAGAATATGGTCATATCAATATCCCCAGCGTTTCGAATACCTCGTGCGAGGAACAGGAGCGATGGAAAAGCGAACTTCTCGATCGCATGACCGTTCCACACACGAAATCGACGTTCCGCACCTTTAGAAAGCACTATTGTGAGGTTTTCCGACGGGGAACGTCGGAAAAGCGTATTTCCCGTTCGAAATACGCGTAATACACCCGCAATTCACGTTCTGTACGCGCGGAACGCTTTCCGACTCAATTTAAGCGTTTACGATCACGCACGGTCGATCTGCGTGCAGTAAAGTCGGTGATTTTGCGATTCCTGCAACCGGGAGTGCGAATTTTCTTCGCTTAGAATAGGGTCATATCAATATCCCCAGCGTTTCGAATACCTCGTGCGAGGAACAGGAGCGATGGAAAAGCGAACTTCTCGATCGCATGACCGTTCCACACACGAAATCGACGTTCCGCACCTTTAGAAAGCACTATTGTGAGGTTTTCCGACGGGGAACGTCGGAAAAGCGTATTTCCCGTTCGAAATACGCGTAATACACCCGCAATTCACGTTCTGTACGCGCGGAACGCTTTCCGACTCAATTCAAGCGTTTACGATCACGCACGGTCGATCTGCGTGCAGTAAAGTCGGTGATTTTGCGATTCCTGCAACCGGGAGTGCGAATTTTCTTCGCTTAGAATATGGTCATATCAATATCCCCAGCGTTTCGAATACCTCGTGCGAGGAACAGGAGCGATGGAAAAGCGAACTTCTCGATCGCATGACCGTTCCACACACGAAATCGACGTTCCGCACCTTTAGAAAGCACTATTGTGAGGTTTTCCGACGGGGAACGTCGGAAAAGCGTATTTCCCGTTCGAAATACGCGTAATACACCCGCAATTCACGTTCTGTACGCGCGGAACGCTTTCCGACTCAATTTAAGCGTTTACGATCACGCACGGTCGATCTGCGTGCAGTAAAGTCGGTGATTTTGCGATTCCTGCAACCGGGAGTGCGAATTTTCTTCGCTTAGAATAGGGTCATATCAATATCCCCAGCGTTTCGAATACCTCGTGCGAGGAACAGGAGCGATGGAAAAGCGAACTTCTCGATCGCATGACCGTTCCACACTCGAAATCGACGTTCCGCACCTTTAGAAAGCACTATTGTGAGGTTTTCCGACGGGGAACGTCGGAAAAGCGTATTTCCCGTTCGAAACACGCGTAATACACCCGCAATTCACGTTCTGTACGCGCGAAACGCTTTCCGACTCAATTCAAGCGTTTACGATCACGCACGGTCGATCTGCGTGCAGTAAAGTCGGTGATTTTGCGATTCCTGCAACCGGGAGTGCGAATTTTCTTCGCTTAGAATAGGGTCATATCAATATCCCCAGCGTTTCGAATACCTCGTGCGAGGAACAGGAGCGATGGAAAAGCGAACTTCTCGATCGCATGACCGTTCCACACACGAAATCGACGTTTCCGCACCTTTAGAAAGCACTATTGTGAGGTTTTCCGACGGGGAACGTCGGAAAAGCGTATTTCCCGTTCGAAATACGCGTAATACACCCGCAATTCACGTTCTGTACGCGCGGAACGCTTTCCGACTCAATTCAAGCGTTTACGATCACGCACGGTCGATCTGCGTGCAGTAAAGTCGGTGATTTTGCGATTCCTGCAACCGGGAGTGCGAATTTTCTTCGCTTAGAATAGGGTCATATCAATATCCCCAGCGTTTCGAATACCTCGTGCGAGGAACAGGAGCGATGGAAAAGCGAACTTCTCGATCGCATGACCGTTCCACACTCGAAACGACGTTCCGCACCTTTAGAAAGCACTATTGTGAGGTTTTCCGACGGGGAACGTCGGAAAAGCGTATTTCCCGATCGAAATACGCGTAATACACCCGCAATTCACGTTCTGTACGCGCGGAACGCTTTCCGACTCAATTCAAGCGTTTACGATCACGCACGGTCGATCTGCGTGCAGTAAAGTCGGTGATTTTGCGATTCCTGCAACCGGGAGTGCGAATTTTCTTCGCTTAGAATAGGGTCATATCAATATCCCCAGCGTTTCGAATACCTCGTGCGAGGAACAGGAGCGATGGAAAAGCGAACTTCTCGATCGCATGACCGTTCCACACTCGAAATCGACGTTCCGCACCTTTAGAAAGCACTATTGTGAGGTTTTCCGACGGGGAACGTCGGAAAAGCGTATTTCCCGATCGAAATACGCGTAATACACCCGCAATTCACGTTCTGTACGCGCGGAACGCTTTCCGACTCAATTCAAGCGTTTACGATCACGCACGGTCGATCTGCGTGCAGTAAAGTCGGTGATTTTGCGATTCCTGCAACCGGGAGTGCGAATTTTCTTCGCTTAGAATAGGGTCATATCAATATCCCCAGCGTTTCGAATACCTCGTGCGAGGAACAGGAGCGATGGAAAAGCGAACTTCTCGATCGCATGACCGTTCCACACACGAAATCGACGTTCCGCACCTTTAGAAAGCACTATTGTGAGGTTTTCCGACGGGGAACGTCGGAAAAGCGTATTTCCCGTTCGAAATACGCGTAATACACCCGCAATTCACGTTCTGTACGCGCGGAACGCTTTCCGATTCAATTCAAGCGTTTACGATCACGCACGGTCGATCTGCGTGCAGTAAAGTCGGTGATTTTGCGATTCCTGCAACCGGGAGTGCGAATTTTCTTCGCTTAGAATAGGGTCATATCAATATCCCCAGCGTTTCGAATACCTCGTGCGAGGAACAGGAGCGATGGAAAAGCGAACTTCTCGATCGCATGACCGTTCCACACTCGAAATCGACGTTCCGCACCTTTAGAAAGCACTATTGTGAGGTTTTCCGACGGGGAACGTCGGAAAAGCGTATTTCCCGTTCGAAATACGCGTAATACACCCGCAATTCACGTTCTGTACGCGCGGAACGCTTTCCGAATCAATTCAAGCGTTTACGATCACGCACGGTCGATCTGCGTGCAGTAAAGTCGGTGATTTTGCGATTCCTGCAACCGGGAGTGCGAATTTTCTTCGCTTACAATAGGGTCATATCAATATCCCCAGCGTTTCGAATACCTCGTGCGAGGAACAGGAGCGATGGAAAAGCGAACTTCTCGATCGCATGACCGTTCCACACTCGAAATCGACGTTCCGCACCTTTAGAAAGCACTATTGTGAGGTTTTCCGACGGGGAACGTCGGAAAAGCGTATTTCCCGTTCGAAATACGCGTAATACACCCGCAATTCACGTTCTGTACGCGCGGAACGCTTTCCGACTCAATTCAAGCGTTTACGATCACGCACGGTCGATCTGCGTGCAGTAAAGACGGTGATTTTGCGATTCCTGCAACCGGGAGTGCGAATTTTCTTCGCTTAGAATAGGGTCATATCAATATCCCCAGCGTTTCGAATACCTCGTGCGAGGAACAGGAGCGATGGAAAAGCGAACTTCTCGATCGCATGACCGTTCCACACACGAAATCGACGTTCCGCACCTTTAGAAAGCACTATTGTGAGGTTTTCCGACGGGGAACGTCGGAAAAGCGTATTTCCCGTTCGAAATACGCGTAATACACCCGCAATTCACGTTCTGTACGCGCGGAACGCTTTCCGACTCAATTCAAGCGTTTACGATCACGCACGGTCGATCTGCGTGCAGTAAAGTCGGTGATTTTGCGATTCCTGCAACCGGGAGTGCGAATTTTCTTCGCTTAGAATAGGGTCATATCAATATCCCCAGCGTTTCGAATACCTCGTGCGAGGAACAGGAGCGATGGAAAAGCGAACTTCTCGATCGCATGACCGTTCCACACACGAAATCGACGTTCCGCACCTTTAGAAAGCACTATTGTGAGGTTTTCCGACGGGGAACGTCGGAAAAGCGTATTTCCCGTTCGAAATACGCGTAATACACCCGTAATTCACGTTCTGTACGCGCGGAACGCTTTCCGACTCAATTCAAGCGTTTACGATCACGCACGGTCGATCTGCGTGCAGTAAAGTCGGTGATTTTGCGATTCCTGCAACCGGGAGTGCGAATTTTCTTCGCTTAGAATAGGGTCATATCAATATCCCCAGCGTTTCGAATACCTCGTGCGAGGAACAGGAGCGATGGAAAAGCGAACTTCTCGATCGCATGACCGTTCCACACTCGAAATCGACGTTCCGCACCTTTAGAAAGCACTATTGTGAGGTTTTCCGACGGGGAACGTCGGAAAAGTGTATTTCCCGTTCGAAATACGCGTAATACACCCGCAATTCACGTTCTGTACGCGCGGAACGCTTTCCGACTCAATTCAAGCGTTTACGATCACGCACGGTCGATCTGCGTGCAGTAAAGTCGGTGATTTTGCGATTCCTGCAACCGGGAGTGCGAATTTTCTTCGCTTAGAATAGGGTCATATCAATATCCCCAGCGTTTCGAATACCTCGTGCGAGGAACAGGAGCGATGGAAAAGCGAACTTCTCGATCGCATGACCGTTCCACACTCGAAATCGACGTTCCGCACCTTTAGAAAGCACTATTGTGAGGTTTTCCGACGGGGAACGTCGGAAAAGCGTATTTCCCGTTCGAAATACGCGTAATACACCCGCAATTCACGTTCTGTACGCGCGGAACGCTTTCCAACTCAATTCAAGCGTTTACGATCACGCACGGTCGATCTGCGTGCAGAAAAGTCGGTGATTTTGCGATTCCTGCAACCGGGAGTGCGAATTTTCTTCGCTTAGAATAGGGTCATATCAATATCCCCAGCGTTTCGAGTACCTCGTGCGAGGAACAGGAGCGATGGAAAAGCGAACTTCTCGATCGTATGACCGTTCCACACTCGAAATCGACGTTCCGCACCTTTAGAAAGCACTATTGTGAGGTTTTCCGACGGGGAACGTCGGAAAAGCGTATTTCCCGTTCGAAATACGCGTAATACACCCGCAATTCACGTTCTGTACGCGCGGAACGCTTTCCAACTCAATTCAAGCGTTTACGATCACGCACGGTCGATCTGCGTGCAGTAAAGTCGGTGATTTTGCGATTCCTGCAACCGGGAGTGCGAATTTTCTTCGCTTAGAATAGGGTCATATCAATATCCCCAGCGTTTCGAATACCTCGTGCGAGGAACAGGAGCGATGGAAAAGCGAACTTCTCGATCGCATGACCGTTCCACACTCGAAATCGACGTTCCGCACCTTTAGAAAGCACTATTGTGAGGTTTTCCGACGGGGAACGTCGGAAAAGCGTATTTCCCGTTCGAAATACGCGTAATACACCCGCAATTCACGTTCTGTACGCGCGGAACGCTTTCCGAATCAATTCAAGCGTTTACGATCACGCACGGTCGATCTGCGTGCAGTAAAGTCGGTGATTTTGCGATTCCTGCAACCGGGAGTGCGAATTTTCTTCGCTTAGAATAGGGTCATATCAATATCCCCAGCGTTTCGAATACCTCGTGCGAGGAACAGGAGCGATGGAAAAGCGAACTTCTCGATCGCATGACCGTTCCACACTCGAAATCGACGTTCCGCACCTTTAGAAAGCACTATTGTGAGGTTTTCCGACGGGGAACGTCGGAAAAGCGTATTTCCCGTTCGAAATACGCGTAATACACCCGCAATTCACGTTCTGTACGCGCGGAACGCTTTCCGACTCAATTCAAGCGTTTACGATCACGCACGGTCGATCTGCGTGCAGTAAAGTCGGTGATTTTGCGATTCCTGCAACCGGGAGTGCGAATTTTCTTCGCTTAGAATAGGGTCATATCAATATCCCCAGCGTTTCGAATACCTCGTGCGAGGAACAGGAGCGATGGAAAAGCGAACTTCTCGATCGCATGACCGTTCCACACACGAAATCGACGTTCCGCACCTTTAGAAAGCACTATTGTGAGGTTTTCCGACGGGGAACGTCGGAAAAGCGTATTTCCCGTTCGAAATACGCGTAATACACCCGCAATTCACGTTCTGTACGCGCGGAACGCTTTCCGACTCAATTCAAGCGTTTACGATCACGCACGGTCGATCTGCGTGCAGTAAAGTCGGTGATTTTGCGATTCCTGCAACCGGGAGTGCGAATTTTCTTCGCTTAGAATAGGGTCATATCAATATCCCCAGCGTTTCGAATACCTCGTGCGAGGAACAGGAGCGATGGAAAAGCGAACTTCTCGATCGCATGACCGTTCCACACACGAAATCGACGTTCCGCACCTTTAGAAAGCACTATTGTGAGGTTTTCCGACGGGGAACGTCGGAAAAGCGTATTTCCCGTTCGAAATACGCGTAATACACCCGTAATTCACGTTCTGTACGCGCGGAACGCTTTCCGACTCAATTCAAGCGTTTACGATCACGCACGGTCGATCTGCGTGCAGTAAAGTCGGTGATTTTGCGATTCCTGCAACCGGGAGTGCGAATTTTCTTCGCTTAGAATAGGGTCATATCAATATCCCCAGCGTTTCGAATACCTCGTGCGAGGAACAGGAGCGATGGAAAAGCGAACTTCTCGATCGCATGACCGTTCCACACTCGAAATCGACGTTCCGCACCTTTAGAAAGCACTATTGTGAGGTTTTCCGACGGGGAACGTCGGAAAAGCGTATTTCCCGTTCGAAATACGCGTAATACACCCGCAATTCACGTTCTGTACGCGCGGAACGCTTTCCAACTCAATTCAAGCGTTTACGATCACGCACGGTCGATCTGCGTGCAGTAAAGTCGGTGATTTTGCGATTCCTGCAACCGGGAGTGCGAATTTTCTTCGCTTAGAATAGGGTCATATCAATATCCCCAGCGTTTCGAGTACCTCGTGCGAGGAACAGGAGCGATGGAAAAGCGAACTTCTCGATCGTATGACCGTTCCACACTCGAAATCGACGTTCCGCACCTTTAGAAAGCACTATTGTGAGGTTTTCCGACGGGGAACGTCGGAAAAGCGTATTTCCCGTTCGAAATACGCGTAATACACCCGCAATTCACGTTCTGTACGCGCGGAACGCTTTCCGACTCAATTCAAGCGTTTACGATCACGCACGGTCGATCTGCGTGCAGTAAAGTCGGTGATTTTGCGATTCCTGCAACCGGGAGTGCGAATTTTCTTCGCTTAGAATAGGGTCATATCAATATCCCCAGCGTTTCGAATACCTCGTGCGAGGAACAGGAGCGATGGAAAAGCGAACTTCTCGATCGCATGACCGTTCCGCACTCGAAATCGACGTTCCGCACCTTTAGAAAGCACTATTGTGAGGTTTTCCGACGGGAAACGTCGGAAAAGCGTATTTCCCGTTCGAAATACGCGTAATACACCCGCAATTCACGTTCTGTACGCGCGGAACGCTTTCCGACTCAATTCAAGCGTTTACGATCACGCACGGTCGATCTGCGTGCAGTAAAGTCGGTGATTTTGCGATTCCTGCAACCGGGAGTGCGAATTTTCTTCGCTTAGAATAGGGTCATATCAATATCCCCAGCGTTTCGAATACCTCGTGCGAGGAACAGGAGCGATGGAAAAGCGAACTTCTCGATCGCATGACCGTTCCACACTCGAAATCGACGTTCCGCACCTTTAGAAAGCACTATTGTGAGGTTTTCCGACGGGGAACGTCGGAAAAGCGTATTTCCCGTTCGAAATACGCGTAATACACCCGCAATTCACGTTCTGTACGCGCGGAACGCTTTCCGACTCAATTCAAGTGTTTACGATCACGCACGGTCGATCTGCGTGCAGTAAAGTCGGTGATTTTGCGATTCCTGCAACCGGGAGTGCGAATTTTCTTCGCTTAGAATAGGGTCATATCAATATCCCCAGCGTTTCGAATACCTCGTGCGAGGAACAGGAGCGATGGAAAAGCGAACTTCTCGATCGCATGACCGTTCCACACACGAAATCGACGTTCCGCACCTTTAGAAAGCACTATTGTGAGGTTTTCCGACGGGGAACGTCGGAAAAGCGTATTTCCCGTTCGAAATACGCGTAATACACCCGCAATTCACGTTCTGTACGCGCGGAACGCTTTCCGACTCAATTCAAGCGTTTACGATCACGCACGGTCGATCTGCGTGCAGTAAAGTCGGTGATTTTGCGATTCCTGCAACCGGGAGTGCGAATTTTCTTCGCTTAGAATAG